>BGPR01017916.1:0-21589 GCA_013235015.1 Araneus ventricosus | reverse complement strand
GGCTGCTCAGTTATGCCTCTTAATTGATTTGGCATTGCTTTAGTAGGCTTCAAATATTCATCTGTACAGAATAAAACATGGCATCCATCAAGAATATGCGAGATAAAATAACTGGCTAGAAATAGTTTTGAAGAAAATTAGTATAAATAATGAAATTACACCTACTTAATAACGTTTTTGAATAAAATGTTTTTCAAGCTTAATACACTTCTTAAAGATGAGCAATAGATTTGGTTTCTTATTAACAACTTCAAAATATTTTTATTCTAGGGTTTTGTAGGAACTAATATTTTAACATAAAATCCAATTCCCTATCTCAGTTTCTACAAAATGTTAGTGTTCCACAAAATAAAATAATGACTATTAAAGAATTGATATGTCTCACTCATTTATGTGTGCTAAAATATTCAATATATAATGTATAAGTCTTATAAATTATTTTATTAAATTACCCCAGCTGCATCAATAATATTTCATACTTAGAGAGCATAATTGTCAATTTCTTAATTAAATTTACATGCTTCTAAAATAGTTGTACTATAACAGAAAATAAATTCTACTATTTGATAAAATGCACACACAAATATCCATCAACTATTCTAAAGTTAAAGAAAATCTAGCACTGAATATTACTAAAGGAGAAAAGCACGTAAAAAAATTAAGAACTCGCAAATATTTCTATATTCGTATTACTGCCTTCCCCAGTTTTAAAAGTGATCATTTTCGTTTTAACTCTCGACTATGATCTCTACGGAATCAAGTATTTGCTACAATTATGAAGTAAATTTCGATAAACTTAAAAAGATTTCCTTTAGAGAATGAAAAGTTTGATTCATTTTGCGTCAAAACAGTAGTAAAGCCAGTTATTTTCTTAGTCATAGAAAAATTCATAAAAAATTTAGATTATATTTTCATGATGAAATATATAGACGTTTTTTTTATTATTATTATGGGTTCACAGAGCTTCCGTATCCAAGACCCATTTCTGTTTCTAGGTAACCCTCCGATTTAAGTAATCGCCAAATCCATCCAATACAATATCAAAATTTAACCGCCAGTGATTATCTCAATGGTTTGATTAAAAATTTAACCACCCAACAAGCCGTAGAAGTCGTCAAAAAGAGCGATAACAAACAATTATGGCACCCTTTCCACAAAATGAGGCTCTTATTTTAAGTAAACATTGAGAGCTACAGCAATAAGAACATCAAATTTAATATTTTCATAGGATTCTTAGGCCATAACATTAAAAATCTCGACTTTAAACTCAAATTAAAATCTTCAGAGAGCTAAAATTTTGAAGATTTTCATTGCCAAAGCATTACACCGGAAGTCGGTCGGCATAGCGGGAGTTCTACATTACCCCAAATAAACAAAATAGAAAACTCGTCCTTATCTCCTTCTGATTCTGGGTATTAAAAATTCGCCATCAGAATATCTAAAGTTTCTAAGAGCCAAGTCCACTATACTAGGAGCACCATTTCATAAAATAAAAACCTCTTGTTGAAATTCCGAATATAAGTAATCTGCAGGCATTAAAAAAAACAAAATAAAAATACAGAAAAATTTTATTTTTCTCATATTGACAAATTAAATTTTTACAAAAATCGCAGATTAACGAATTGGGGAGTTACCATTTACAAATCCTTTTGGGCATGATAAAAATCCTAATTTTTGTTTAATCCTAAATTAACTGTGTAGACATTATTCATACGAACACTGATAGTCGTCCTGAACAAATGGTAACAAAGACTTTATTTTGATGAAAACCAATCGCATTCTTTGTGAATGCAATGCCTACATATTTAGAAAAAAATAGTAAGAGAATAAACGAAAAAATAATGACGAATTCAATTCATGTATTCTCGGTTATATGACAAACAGAACTGTACATTTAATCTAAACATGTATTTAAATAAAGCACTGTATGACACTATGAGCATCTCCTTGTCATCTAACACATTGCGAGTGCTATAACTTTGAATTTGTTTATATTTTATGAAAAATTTTGAATAAAAGAAATGCGTTAATGTTCAACTTTTAATTGCTGTAATGCAAAGGAGAACGTCGATTGTTACACAAATATTTTTCGAGTTTCAGATAATCTTCATTTGAAGATTAAAAGAATAGATTCCAAAATTTGAAGGAAGTTTTTAAGTCTAAAATGCAGACGTTTTTAAAAATATTTTCTACAATAATTTACCGAGGGAACGAGCTCCTGTTTTAATTCCACCGTTCGGCATTTCGTCTGTTTGCAGATTTGTTACGCAGTCACAACCGAACGCATTCTTTGGGTTTCTTCTAATTTGGTATGAATGTTCCTGGAAGTTATTAAAAATGACATATGTGTAAGGATTTTTATATTTAGATGATGGTGGCCGTTTTATTGGTTACGTTTCATGCAATGTTATAATTTTTTCAACGATAAAAATATGTAGACTATCGCTACTCTCGAGCATGAAATCCTCCACAACTTTGTTCCAGCCCATTTCTTACGTAACTCTAATGGTTCACCTGCAAACGAAAGGCAAATGTTAGAAATAATGTCAACGACGTGTGTTCTGGACCTACCGAGAGCGAAAGACGATGCATTCTCCTCCTCCTATAACCACTCCAGGCTGCGCATCGACCTTTAGGCTACGGGGACTTAAACCAGAAGAATTGCGTTGAATGAGGGGAGTGAAATTCTCACTAGTGTCTGGTACAGCAGTTCTACCGACCCGCATTCAAAGGTAAAGAATGTTCTGGTAGACATTAACCTTTAAAATATGTGTTTAATAGCAAACTTTTATTTTTTGACACGAGATTTACTGCTCACACAAATACTGTTGTACCAGTAATTGAAAAAAAACTTAAAATGTTTTTCTTATTAAGTAATTGCCCTCTTTGCTAAGCAGAACACTTCTACTAAAACAAGTCTAGAAAAGACAAACGGAACTTTTTTTCCACCTCATCGCAATAGATTTTTTTTTACCGCGACTCCATGGCCGCGTCGCTTCCGCTTCTTCATATCATGAGTCAAAGCATAATCTTCATTAAGCAATAAATTAGCTATTTCTCTATCTTCTAGATGTCAAGAACACACAAAACATGACAAACGTTTTGTTTTGAAACAAACCCATCAGACATTATCAACATAATGCCTCAAGCCTCGAAAATAATGGGAAGGAAATAACGAAGAAAATTAGGAAAACGATCCACAATTCCCGGGCACATTCTACTAAGGGTAAGATGAATGCAAGTTATTCTGTAGATAACGTCATCAAACAGTCATTATCTTTTCGTTTTCCTGACATGTGCCAGGGACTTTGGGTAACGCTTATGGATTACCCTTCTTGGGCAGACAGACGCATTGATATTTAAGCAGACTTCAATATTTAAGCTCTGGCTTTGGATCTTTTAAGGCTTTACTTATTAATTTACTTTTTTAAAATTTTTGAAGGAGATGCGAAACGAGAATTCTGGCTGTGCAGGCATGCTCTGCTTCTATTACTATATGACTCGATGAATTATTCAAGTTATGAGTAATATTTTCTACAAATAATGAATATGTACTCATATGTTTAAGTCTTGAAGAATTGTGAATGCAAAGACAAATGAAAAATAATATAAAAAATATTATAAAATGGCAAATTTTTACTATTATTTGGGGTCTGATACGTTAAATTTTACGTACATTATGAATTTGCACTAAAACGGAATTTCCTGTCATTTTTGTATTTTCTGTCATTCGATCGATTGCTAATTGTCTTTTTTTTAAGATTTAGTGTAGCTTACTTCTCTTTACAACTGACAAATTCGTACTTATATCTAGCCATGCATTTTCAGCATCATGTGATTCATATATCTTTGTTTCCTTTTTCCCATTTTCGTATCTCCAGATAGTTAAACAAAGTTAAAATGTTTTTTGTAAATATATTTAAATTCATAATCAAAATGACATAAGCAATTCATTCAGATCACAGGTAAACTTCATTCATATTTTTAATATTTTAGAAATTGCATTATAACAGTTTTTATCTTTTATAAGCACAGAAATATAAATACAACATGTATAAACTCTTGGCTTTTCAGATATTCCCTCCAGCAACAAATTATTTCTCCTCAAAAATCTATGTTTCATGCAGAATACACCAACTCCATTTTCTTTATTGGATCTTACCGTCTTTTTTAAAAAACTTCGTAGTTATACAATTTCTTAACAGCAATATTTCACTCTTAGAAAGCTGGTATTTTATTAGGAAGTATCCATAATTTATATATTATAGACGCTTGTTAATAAAATAAAGTAGGATAAAACATCGTTCAAAATATATGAAAAGTGCCAGAAGCTAAGCAAAGGTTAGGAGTAACTTATAAAATAGAATATTTGTAAATTACGTGAGCATATGTGATTAAACTGTTTGCATTTATCGCCAGTTAACAGAACCTTTAGTCAATCTCTATTCACAAAAGCCCTTTCTCATTCCAAAAATTTGTACAGTGGTAAGCTGACGTTTTATTCACAGTTTAGGATACAACTACTTTCTTATGGTTCCCATTCTGCTTTGTAGTTGTCAGTTACAGTTAAGCATCTGTAAGATTCTACACTGTATTTCTTACCCATTGTATTTCGATTCTCCAGTTTCTGACATTTCATTAACACTTGAAGTGACACTCGTTTGTTGACGACTTTTTTCTATTCTCTCATGTAACATTTTCTAAAATATAAATTGGCCAAAAGAGTTTTGCAAGTGTTCCTTGAAGGAAAGTGCTCACAAACGCACTTAACTGAGAAACACTGCCATTGCCAGTTTCTTTCAAGAAAAGTTTGAATGAAACTGCTGTGCCTAAAATGGTGCAAGAGTTCTGAGTTACTTTTTCGAACACTTTGGGAAGCAAAGGGTTTGGAATTTCTAATTCCCAAAAGAGCAAGAATCTACTGAACAATTACACACGTTTTGACCCTCAAATAAATTCTAATAGAGTGACAATTCAAGAGCTTAAGTATTTAAGTGAATTCTTTACTCTTCCCACCCAAATCTTTAAGTCATTAAGAAAAAATTTCAATTAATAGACATGAATTTTAAAGCGAAATGCAGCCCTGTAAAATAGAGGAAAATGACAAAAATTTGCCATCTGTTGTTTTTACTCTTCCGGTTATTTATTCTATTGTTCATCAAAGTTTTATTAAAGTTGTGAACTGGAGATCATAGCTATTGTTTTAATAGTGTTTTGCGTTAAAACACTGATATTTTATGTAGTGGTAAAATAAAACAAGTGAAATTCGTCTCACCTTGATTTCTCATATATTTCCACAATATGGTGAGTTTAGTATTAAGTTCCATCGTATAGTAAGGTGAATCTAATATGTATTTTGGTCTTATTCTCATTGGTTGATTGAGTCGAAAATTGGGTACTACATATCTACAGTTTCCGTGTCAACACCAAAAAATAAATGACATTTATCTAGCTTGCTTCTAAATATATCTGTTATTGCCTTACAGTCCCAAGAATAGACAGACCAACCGAGAGACAAGCCGATGTAGTATTTTGTTCAAGTGTTTATGCATATGTTTATAATGAAGTGCCTAAAGCAATGGGATACTTCTTGGAAGTCTTCCAACTTTCTTTGCCAGGGGAAGTTGGTGAAACAAGGAATACTTGACTCCTAGGGATACTTGACCCTATGCGATTTCCTCAGATTGTGAGATAATTGGTAATTTTTGTGACATTTTTATTTGACCTTTAGCCTCATGGGCAAATGGAGGGGATTTTCATTCAAGTCTGAAAAGCCATCATACTGGTATGTAGGTAAATACGTTTTGGAGATCCAAAAGTAAATTTTCACTTTTTCATTCCTAAGTGGATAGGAAGTTTACTATTCAAAATATGCTGAATTACAATATTTCTGAGTTTTAATCAAACTTCTAGCCATAATTTGATATGCGAGTTATGCAGTATCTTAATTCTAAGTAGTTTAATTTTTAGATTATTTAGAAAAAGTCAAGCTTAGGGATACTTGAACCTAAAAAGTTAGGGATACTTGACCCTATCAAAAGCTATTGCTACTTCGATGTCGTAACAAACCGAAGCACATTTTGTGGTTGGTATCCCTTTTCTGGTGCGAGGAGTTTGTCAGCAATATTGGAAACTCAAATATAGAGAATAATTATTTAAAAAATTGGTTGTTAGTAATTATTTAATGAACAAGATTTCTTTTAATATGATAATTTCAAGTAATTATTTTAGTAAGAATTTTAAAAAGAATTGGAATTTAATTAATCCATTTTTCCTGATATGAGGAAGATTTATTTATTTGTTTATTTATTATTTTAACAAAAATCTTTTGCTCGAACTATTTGTCATCGTTTGGGTTTTATTCGACGTTTCGCCATTTCGGCTAAGTTTTTCTTTCTTTCTTGATATGAATTTTCCCCTAAAATATATTTTTATTCTTTTTGCTTTTATTTTCGTTTAAATATTGGAAGAACCGAGTAAGTCTATTAAGCTTCTCAATTTCATGTTTTGTACAATATTTTTTAAGCTTTTTTTTTCGTTTTGGTGTTATTCTGTTTTTTCCCCTCCAAAACCGGCAATACTTGAACTCGCTAATGACGTTGCTAGGTTTACAGTTACATTGCTGTAATTTTTTCAATTAAATCAATACTTTAATTGTTTATTAAATTTTGAACTTATTTAGATTAATAACTAATTTTAATATAATGACTTAGCGAATTTAATTTATTAACTAGATTATATTAATAACAACTGCGTTAACTGTTCCGCATCCTATTACTTTATTTTATTTATCTCATTGTTAATGTACTTTGTGTAATCGTATTTATCTTTATGCGTAGTTTGGCGTCCCCCCTAGGCGGCGGTTTTGTTCCTCTTTTACAGCTTTCAATGTTTTAGTATATCTTGGTATTGTAGCCGCCATTCCCGTACTGGTAGTACGCCTTTGTTTTTAGCTCTCTGCTTTTCTGAATATCTGAATTTCGCGTACGTACAAATTATCAAAACAATTTAAGTACGTTTTGCATATAGGATCAAGTATCCATAAAGTTAGGGATACTTGACTCTATTCGATTTCATAAATTGTATTTATTTTTTGATTAAATGAGATATCAATTTATCATAAGCATGTATCACATTCTTGAAACCAAATACTTTTATGATACTTACAATTCAAATAGTCAAGAAATATAAGATAAAGAAAAAGTTGGGTCAAGTATCCCTAGTTTCCCCTTCGTGGCATTGACTCAGCAAGACGTGGGAAGTATAATCGGAACTCACGAAGATTAGGTCACGACAGGACCGGCCAGAAAGTGATGAAAAAGAAAATTATAGGCTCACCCTGTTTCACCAAAAGCTGTTAATTATTCGCCACTTTCATCAATAGTTTTATATTCTGCGCACAATTCTTACTTATATTTTGGTAAAAATAGAATGCATATTCCGGAAATAAAAATATAAAGGTTACCTCAAAAAACATTAAATTTTTCTTCATGTTTTCTGCTTATTATAGAGTTTTCAACCAAATTATACGAAATATACAGAATACATGACAATATTTTATCGAAGCATTGCTTTAACATTTGAAGTTAATGCTTTGATTATTAGAGGAAATATGATTATTTCTACTAAATAATTTTTTACTGGGAATGTGCGGAACATAGTATAATTTTCCTTTTATAATTTGAAAGCCACATACATATGACAGGACAGGTTATGTAAAAACTCCAGTTTTATACCATTAAGATTTAGAAAGATATCGGTATTTCAGTGAGTAGAATTTTTTTCGTCCCTAAACCTGGACATTCACCATCGCTCTGTTCCAATACATTTGGAGGGTTTCTTAACAGACCGTTTCCATTTTCAGCTCATAAAATTTGGTGGGACATTCACAGATCGGTCTGTGCCAGCCTCACCCATAGAGGTATGGATAAGAAGGAGTTGGCATTCCTATCCTTCCCTATGGTGCGAGCGAAGTAACTGTCAGAGAAGCTGCGGCCATTTTGGTAGAACCAGGAACTTCTGCAGATCCGCTCTGCCTTCAAGCGGAAGAAGGAGTAGGCTGGCAGTTCTTGGACCTTTTCTCTTATGAAGGAAAATTCCAAAAACGAGATTGAAATTTGAAATAGTTTTGTTGTTAACATATAAAAACCTTTTTATTCATTTTTTCAACATTAGTTTCGTTTCATAACTTATAGAGTTTTTTTCTCTCCAAAAATAACGTTTTAAGATAGCTCAATTTCACAATTGAATTAAAAAAGAACTTCACAGAAATTTTCGGGAACTTAGGTTCCTTTATATTTTATCAAGGCATTAAAAGTAATATATTACTGTTATTTAAAGAGGCGAGTTTCCAATTAAAAAAATTATTCAAAGAACATGAATTAAAAACCTCGCATTTTTTCAATACAAAAAAAACAGTATTATCAAATGCACATGCTTTTTTAAATTGTTAGGATATTCAAAGGCAAAAACATTGTTATGTGCTAAAAGAATAGCAATAATCAACAATAACAACAACAGAAATTTGAATAAACCCACGGGTAATAAACATAGTCCATAGCCTACTGTTTATTAATTAACAGAGAAGTCTAATCACTTTTTCTTTTGAAAAGCACTTGATAATATGAAGTGCACAAAATTGAAATCTACAAATATAAAAAATAAATATTTTTCATAAATGTTGTGAAGTTAAAATGAAGGTTTAAATGTTAACAAAAGTCTTTAACAATAAAAGATTAATGAAAAGGATATTTTTAAATTAAACATTGTTTTAAATTTTCTACCAAACATTAGAAATGGTTTTCTTGTTAATGTAATTAACTCGGTTTCCTTTTTCTTTGTAACAACTATACATGGTGCTTCAGCACCAGGTTTACAAACTTCAAGGAGGAGTAGGATACACCTAAGAGATTCGGAAAAAACAGAGAGCTAACTCAGTTCTACACCTGTAATAATAATAACAAAAACTTGATGAATTTTGTTTCCTTAATGTTTCATCAAGTAATAAAAAGTAAAGCATCATTATAACTTTAAAAAGGATTCCTAGTTTAAATAAAACAAACTTCACAGTTTCGAAAATTTAAATGGCTTTTAATAAAAGAAAAAATATAAATTAGATCAAATTATTAATAGATGCACACACATTCTCCTCTTCAACAAATGAGTAAAAAGCAAAGAAAAAATATAGTTGTCAAGTATCATTTTATGCCCTCTGAAGTTAACAAGGTGTTTAAAAAACTGGCGCATTGATTCTTCATTTAAATATAAATTTTTGCAATAATAATTTACACGAACTTTGAAGTAGAGATGCACAATCGAACGGATAAGATGTACAAGATGATTTGCAGTAGGCCCGGTATCAAACTGATGTTCACGTAAAACTGAAAAATAATTACGGGAGCAAACTTTGGCAAGAACACTGGGAGAATTTTTCATGATAAGTATTTTTGAGTCTTTGCAATTGATTTTAAGGATTTCTTGTCTGAAAGCCATCTCACATTCTTTACAAATAGAGAATACATCATTTGATGAATAAACTAGTCCGCCTTCTGATTTGAAGGAAATCAGTAACAACGAAGTTGGCGTTTCTTTGAGGCACAGTGCAGAAACACATACCTCACATTTCAATTTGCCACTTGAACTTTTGACAATCCAGCCTGCCATGTAGAAGATAACGTCATTTGTGAATTCATTCAAAAGTTCTCCTGTAAAAACAGCATTATGATCGCTGGATGTCTGTGTAGAAGATTGGCTATCGCGAAATGTTACACTAGGAGTTGTTGCATTTATGACCACTTTCGAAGAGAGAGTACTTGGTACGTTTTAAATTTTTATATCAGTTAATGGGATGCAGTTTCATGTGACAGCGGATTTGATTTCTGAATTTATTAATAATTTCCTACAGGCTGCCCTGAATTGGTGAGCTGTAGGATTATCGTTACTACCTCCATGAAAACGAATTAAAGAGAAAAGCAATTCAATATGATCCTGGCTCAATTTATAGGCAGGAAAATATATTAGTACTGGATCTTTACAGCAAACTAGTCTGTTAACAATAGACCTCAGGCACTGAGAACATATTAAGAACCCGAGAAATCCAGTTTTTCTTCGTGACTGCAAGATACTGGGTCCATTTCGGTTCTCTTTCAAATTGTGAATGCATAACTCTACATTATGCAAAAAGTCAAAACAAGTTTTGGCATTTTCTTTAGAAATTGAGCTTTTGAGACCGCGTTGCCAAACAGATTTTGAATTTAATAAATCGAATAAATCGTTAAAAATTCTTAAAAACTCTACGGTTTCTTTACTGTTTTAAAATTCCTTCAACTTCAGTTTTACATTGCAATATTCAATTGTATCGGCAATACTTAAGCTGAACAATTGAGCAGCTAGCTTTACTTTCATCTTTCGTTTGGTAAAGTTTATATGAATGGCTCGTAATTGATTGGCCAAATGCAAGTTTTCAATTTGTTGCAACTTATGCAACGCTTCAATATATTTCCAATCAATAAAATCAGTTGAAAACAAGCTCTTCTTTTCACCCAACGTATTCCGAACTAGTTTTAACATGTGAGGAGGATCAGAAATAACCGCTTCACTTTTATTTTCATTATTCTCGTCACTGGGATAAATAAAGCTAGTTTTCAATTTTTTAGTATCATCAAAACTACAGCCAAATAGTTTTGACATAGCAAAATTGCTTTCTAGCCCATCAAATGTTAAGGAAATGACATTAATGTTGTTTTCTTCCATCAACGACAAACAACTCTTAATTGTGGTCTGTCTTTGGTTTCAACTTAAACCATCGCAGAAAAAATAGCCAATCGGCAGTATGAAGTGTGCATTGATGCAAACCATAAGCAAAATAAAAGCATTTTTGCTAATGGAAGGCTGTCATCATAATTGTGGTCAAACTCTAAGTTTATAAGTCCATGTGTTTCTTTCCCGTCAAACTCGACATGTTGGCGAATTGACATCTCATCCATTATTAATGAAAAAAATAGAGGGAAAGAGGTATTCTCTATTTTAAGTTTCAAAGCATCAATTGTTTCTTCGTGAAACCCGGTGCTTCGTCAATGTGTTGATACCAACGACTTAACATACGTTGATTGGGAACAGATAAGCCGAAGGTGTACCGGACATACTCATAAGCTCTCGGTGAGTAAAAATGTAAGATTCAAGTAAATGGCCTTAGTTCAGGAGAAAAGGTGGAGGGCATAGTGGTTGCCTTGGCTGACGCCAGTTGTCTATTCAGGAATTCCTTATTGACTTCCGATACTGTTGTAAGAATCTGAATGGCATCCTCATCCATGAAATTCTTACTTTTAAGATCTGAAATTAAATCTTGCAAAGTATTGATTTTTGTTTTATGTCGACGCACTTTTTGTTGCAAAACTTTCATTTTTTTTTTTGTTTTTGACCTGCACCAAGTCATCCAGTTCTTCAACTTTTCTTTTATAAAACAACTAGTGGGAGACTTTGTTATGTTGTCTGCTGGTGGATCTGGAATTTCTTGAAATTCCATCTGAGAGGTAGATGAAGCCAGAGGTTGAGTCGAATCTCTTTGAAATGGGAGTTTTCTTTCTTTAATAACCTGAAAAATTTAAGTACAACTAGGATTAGACAAAAAATATCATACCAAATTAAATTTTAATTAAGAAAAAATAAAGCAAAGACATAAAATGTAATGAAAAACACTGTTTGATTTGATGTTTGTAATGTCATATGAGCATAGTTTTAATAGCCAGTGTGTCTTTTACAATACTTTCTGAAGATGAGGTGGAAATTTGAAAATTGATGGAACTGCCCCTCTCTTAATCTAACACCTGCTAAGGATGTTCTGTCCATCATGTGTTCGGGAAAATGATCCGAGCAAATTCTGCTAGCAGAGGAAGGCACCCAAATCTCTCGGCGGACAGCATGGATCCAGGAAGCCCGTCTTGTTTTATCTTTTGGAAAACTAAATAGAAAAAAAGTTATAAAATATATTGCTTTTGCAGAGTCAAAACAATTAAAAAAGGTCTGAACTTGAATTAAGGGTACAATGGATGTTGAAAATGTGAAAAATCGACCACAAATTCGACTTTTTTTTTTATCTATTATAAAGAAACAAATTACCAGCAATCATTTGCAAAAAGAATTATTTTGATGTATTTATTTTTTCTCTTTATATTAAGGATTTTGTAATTGATATTCTGGTGATATCAAGAAATGATTATTTCACAAATATAAGTGGTTTTATGTATATTTTTATCTTATACAGACTGAAACAAAATATGAAGATCTTGCATATGCAGCAGGTTTTTTTATTATTATTATCTGCTTTGACTTTTTATTTGAATTAAAATTCTCTATGGATGAAATGGATTCTCATGATAGAAAAGTATTTTTGGACAGAAAATATAGTTATTTGTAAAATAATTTTTGAATAAATATTTTTTTCTATTAAAATTTTCATATCTCATTTTGTGAGAAGAAATGCATATATAGGTGCTTCGAGTGTAATATTATCTTGAAATAACTATTATACCCATATTTCAAAAACAATTCATTAATATTTGTATATATTATGTAGAAAACATCACCTACAAGGAAAATAATTATTATTTCATAAAACATAAGTTGTTTCAAGTTTGTTTTTATCTCATACAGACTAAAACAAAATATTAAGAAATTGCATTTGCAACAGTTTTTTTTATTTGCTTTGACTTCTTATTTGAATTAAACTTCTCTATGAACACATACATGATAAAAAAAGTAATTCACAAAAGAAAATATTGTTATTTGTAAAATAATTTTTGAATAAAGATTTTTTTTTCAATTATAATTTTCATATTTCATTTGGTGAGAAGAAATGCATATATAGGTGCTTCGAATGTGCTATTATCTTGAAATAATTTTTATACCCATATTTTGAAAACAATTCATTAATATTTGTGTATATTATGTAGAAAACATCAACTATAGGGTGAAAAATTATTATTTCATAAAACATAAGTTGTTTCAAGTTTGTTTATATGTTATCTAGAAATTTTAAGTTTATTTATAGCATTTTCTCAATGAAATTTTAGGATAAATTTGAAGCAAAAAATGTGAATTCAGTAATGCTAAACATGTAAAATATTATGTAGAACTATATCATGATCTAGTTAAAAAGTCTGAAAACTTAGATTTTTGTGTTGTTTTAATGCGCATGGAATATTTTGAAGTTTTACAATATTTAGATTCATTTCAATATTTTTTTCCAAAAAAATCCATAAGTTACCTATTAATTAATTTTGATTAATTTTTTTACAATATAAGAATAATATCACACCATTTTTATTAAAGTTTCAGATCAATATATAAAAAATTGAGAAATTTTGTTTTGAGTCTAGAATTTTCACGTTATACAGTACTTCTTTAAAGAAAAAACGAAAACACACGTCATTAATTTTAAAAGACCGCTGTTAAAAATAAACAACAAATATTCAGGATAAATGAACAGTTAATGCCATTAAATATACACGATTTTGCAAAGACTCAAATTGACAAAAAGATCGTCAGTTTACAAAACAAAATCTTACCTATGAAAAGTTGCGCCGGGAATTTTCTTAGATTTCCTATTAATACAGTTGAATGCAACACAGGAACCCATTACGCAGCGTTTTCATCTTAAATTAATTGGTAAATAATAGCTTAATTGCTGAAATAAAGTCACCATTAACCAGTTTTAAGAACGACAAAACACATAATAATAGCTCTATGGCAAAACACGGCATGCGTTTCTTTTTTATTTTTTTGGTTTGCACCATTCCATGTGCGCTGCGTTGCGAGTTAAGACCCCACGAGTTTTAGAGCATGCCATCTCCTGCTTATTTATAGCTCTATGACCTCACCTACGAGCAACCCAATCCTCAAAGCTACTGCGCCTCCTCCTCCCCCCACTTTCAAAACAAGTCCCCCGCCTTGATTGCCGGAGAATGACTCCCACACACCCTCCCCTCCCTTATTTTGTGGTTGCTGCTTCTGTGAGAGAGGCTCAGAGGACCTAACCGTCTATTGCATTTCAGTTTTATGGCCTATTGGGCCGAATGAATATCCAACACGAATGGAATCCCAACTATTTTCCTAGTCTACACAATTTCTCGTTGGTTTCTTACGTTGACGAAGGATTTTGGCCTGCTGTGTTCTAAAAAAAATGGAGGGTAATAGTGGCGAATGTCCCGCTTAAAAGAAACAAAATTATGATGGGTTTTCCACAATTTTCCCCCTTCTTCTTTACCGAGGTTTTTTTCTCGAAATAGCTCTGTTTATGCATTGCCATTATTTCCTGAAGCTGAAAACTTTAGATTAATACATAAAATTTATTTGAAACAAAATAATTATTACAAGCCAGCGAAAGTTTTTCATTTATATTTCATTGAAGTAATTGTTTCTTACTCTTGTTTTCTTTAAATTCTTTCTGTCAGTATTTGATTACACTAAAACAGACATTTCTTATCGATTGCTTCTATAGATTCAATAAATAGCCTTTTATCGATTAAAATTATTAGAATTATAAAAAAAAACTTTTCAGGTAGATCTTGAGATCTTTTATTTGCAAGCTCTGATGCTAATGTTAACTGGAAAAAAATTATGAAACGTTTTAATAAAAACTCCAAAAATAGTCTCATTCAGATGAAAGTTCACTTTCCAATATACTCATACACATTTATTAGGAAGAAATCTGTTTGATTGATGATACGGTATTTATTTTTGGGTAGATAAGTTAATGCTTCTTTCAATTTTAAAACTTATATTCAGGAATTATAAGATGAGAAACTGACAAAGAAAAACAACATAAATTATGTACCATGAATGCCGTTCTAAGATGAAATGAAATATAATGTTTAAGAAAGCAGTATGCATCATGGATATGAAAGATTAAATATAGCAGGAAATAATTTTTAAACATATAAGAAATGAAGAGATTTCCCTAAATTCATTCACATCTCATAATATATTTTACATATTCATCTATAAATCATCATGGATTTTAACTATCCTTTCTACATAAATAGATGAGAAGAAATACTTTACATTTTTAAGAAACGCGTTAGACTGCATCAACTTTTAATTTTAGAGAAAATAAGTTTATTTCATTCGGTTCATAATTTATTCAACTTTACTACGATGCTTTCGGTGCTTTTAAATTCTATTGCGATTGAAAATTATAATCTAAAACAAACACCGTAGTTTTAACTGTTATAAAACTTATCACTTCCGATATTGCCATTTGAAAATTTGCTTTAAAAAATGTAATCCTTTAAACCTGCAATTCCTAAGGTCTTACAATAAAGTATTTAATTGATTATTTCCTAACATTTCAGAATTGCGATGTCTAATTTGTAATTATAAATACATTTTCTAACGCTTATGGGTTTTATCGCATTCCCTATTTTCTTATTTGTATGTTGTTCCTAACATTTTTTAAAATTGGCAAGTTTAAAATGATTTTTAAATTAATTTTTCTACATTCTAATACACATGTATAGAACATATATATTGCTCTGGAAGGGTAAAGGTCTTGTAGCGTTAAGTAGTTATTTATAAATACAATTAAAAATTAAATCCTAATATGAAGAAAAAATTTGTTTAGATCAAGTTAATGTGCAAGAAGCGCCATTTCGAATATGAAATGGTGGTACATTTTTAACTCCTTTATTCGTCACAATTTTGAATGCAAGCCTACAAACGCGCATGCATTGTTTCGTACAGGTGCCGTATGTCACTTTTTGGCATGGAGTTTCATGTCTGTTGCACTCGATCAGTCAAATCAGCATTGGTCCATGTTGGTTGTGGATAACGCTGGATCTGTCATTAGGTCTAAATTTTTATTCAGTCCCCTGGTTCTATTAGTCATATTTGATAAAATATTCTTGACACAACATTTCAACATTTTAAACAGAAAAGTTTCTCTCTTCTGCGGCTAAAACTGACCGAGTTATAGCACTTTGAAGTTTATAATTTTACAAAAATCAGCGACCGCGTCGAAAAAATGCTGAGCATTGATTAGAAGATTTTTTCTTGGTGGACATGTAAATGGTCTAAAATCGTCTAGAACAGTGATATTCAAAGCTTCATACATCGGTCAATTTTATTCGCGAAGTAGAAGAATTTGTTTCGTAATATTAGTGTGTCAAAAATAGTTTATTAAATAAGACTCATAGGATCAGGAGACTGTATGCATTTAGGTAATCAAAAAGCATAAAATATAATTATCTGCGTCATTTAAGGCATATTTCCGACTGGAAGTATATGCCTGTCTCTAACGCCTTAAATCTAGCTATTGGTTCACATTTATAGTGGCACCACTGATATATATTTCTTGCTCTGGATGACATTGGGACATGATATGTGTATATAAATAGTTGTCAAAACATGTTAGACTTCAAAAAAATGTGTTGAGAGCAATTGTATCAGCTGTTTGAAGAAGAAAACAACACACAAAGGGAGTGTTATGATATAAACGTTCGTTATTATCATTATCAGGAACGTAAACCATTAAGTAAATCATGTTTCTAAAGAATTTCACATAAAAGTTTGGATAAAAAGGCAAAAATTTAGAAAAATTGGAAGTTTTCTTATTTCTCCAAGAAAACAGTTTTTGTATTAGTTCTGTTCTTCAAATAAAAATTGTATAAATATGATTAGAAGTTTCGTCGAACTGTTGATACAATTAAGAAAATGTTTATACAGTAAATCAGCGTTATGCTTTTCTCATTTATAAATTTTTTACATTTATAAGTGGCGATTAATTCGTATTCATTGTAATAATAAAGAAATTCGTTCATACAACGCAACGTTTTGGTTATACGTTGTTTTCCACCGTCCTAAAATGTAAAAGTTTCCTCCTTTTCAGGGTGTGAATTGCGATAAAGATATCATGACTATGAAATTATTCACAATTGATGAATTAACAGAAGACAAATTGTCTGGTGCTAATTTAAGCGATGTTGAAGTTATTCCACCTTTCATTAAAGACGCAATGGACTCCATTGAAAAACTTCTTTTGTCAAAAGAATAGTGAAAAATCATTCAACGAAATTAATTCGATTCATAAAGCTGTACTTAATACTCAAAGACAATCAGACCGTCAGTCGAAGGTTAAAGAATTTTTAATTAAACGCCTAACTGCATGTACATAAACAGTAAAAGATATATATAATTAGCATTCAAGATGTTCAATAATGTTATGATTTTTCTCACTTTTATGATAAACGTTTAATTTTAAAATTTAATTATTGATTTCTATACTATGCAGTATTATTATATTAGTACAGTATTATATTATTCCTATCTAATAGATACCATCGATAAAATTTAACAAAAAGAAATATATTCAAAATTAAATATTAATTAAATTTAATTAAAACTCTTTTTATTAACAGAATGGGCATATGCAGCAACTTCTGATAAAATAGAAAAACAAATAATAATAAAACAAAAAATTAAATTAAAATAAGAAAAATATATAGGAGAAACAGAAGAAGTAAACAATAGTGAAAATGATCACAATTCATCTTTTTGCGCGCCCAACGCAGCAGCATCAAGTGATTGCATCAGCAAAATTTTCCTAAAAAAAACCAAGAAATCACCATAGTATTAAACAACAAAAAATTCCCTAATAATTAAAATGATTAAAAACATGTAAAAGAAAATAGAAAGTAAAAAATACAATCAGAAGGGAATAAATGGAAGAGAACTAGAATGGCGGACTTCTTCAGAAGGCCACTCGCCATCGGAGTTCTAATATGGACAAATTTTCTGTAGAAGAAATGACCAATACTCAAAATTTATTCCTTCTGTGGCCATGAATCTGTTCATTAACTGAAACATAGGAAAAAAAGAAAACTTAACAAATTTCTCCAAAACAAAATCAATAGAGAGACAAAAAAATGTAAATATTTACCCTCTGCCGAAACTAAAAGTGAAAAAGAAAGAAACTATAAAAATGAACGATAACAAAGGAAGTTAAAATCTAGAAGCCAGCTCCTAGCTCCATCTATGCAGAGAAATTCGAACTATTTACCAGAAGAACAAAAACTCTTCAAACTTTTTTTAATTAAGTTATTAACTTTTAGGAAATTATTAGGGTAGTCGTTATCTTTTAAGTTATTTTAAATTATCTAAAGCTTTTACAAAAGTATAGTGGTTATTACAAATATTTTTAATTCTATTAATTTGAGAAAAAATGGAATTTCTAATAACTTTATATTGAAGACTTGTTTGAAAATCACGAAGTGTAATAGCCTTGAAATTAAATTCTTTTCTTTTATCGTAAATGCCAATAGAAACACCTGAATCCAACAAATGCAATTTTTTACTATCTTAAGAAACTTTAAAATTAATACTTTTGAATGAATTTGCATTAGTAGCATTAAATTTGTAATAATCAAAGTTGTTTATTAAAATTTCGATTATACGTCTTTTCATTTATAAGTCGTTTTCCGTCAGTCCCTTGAATGAGTTATACACGGTGCTTTACTATTAGGAAATTGCTCATTTGCATTAATGAGTCTACACTCGGTGCTTTACTATTAGGAAATTGCTCATTTGCATTAATGAGTCTACACTCGGGGGATGATATAAGCTATTTTTTTTCAAAAGCAAACTCTTATTTACGAAGATTTAAATAATTTAAATATGATGGCTCATCAGTCCATTGTTTTTATTCATTCATGCTTATTATTGAAAACCTTTTCTTCTAATTTTAGTCGTTTTTATTGGTTATTATGACATCTGTTTTACTACCATTCAGGATAATTCTGTAAATAGAATATTTCATGGCTGCTTTTAGTCATTTTCTCAAAGTACGAACATTCACGTTTGGAAAACAAATGCTAAAACCGGACTCACTTGAGATCTACTCCTTCCTTTTGGAATGCTTCTTTTATTTGTATTGATAACATGACAATATTCAACTATTAGCGTTTCATGATGCATTTTTTATAAGAAACAGATTTTATAACTCAATAGAAGATAGTTATAATTCTTAAAATTTGGCAAAATTAATTAAATAAATTTTAATTAAAATAAAAACAATAACATATTTTGCATTAAATAGAAAGGCGCATATGCAGCCAAATCTAACGAAATACAAAAACAAATAATCGAAATTTAAATTAAAAGAAAATAAATTAAAAGAAAACAATGATAAATTGAAAAATAATGAAAACAATAGACGTTTTTGCGTGCAAACGCAGCAGCAAAAAGTAATTGCTTCAACAGAATTTTTTTTTTTTAAAATACAACAAGAACTATAGAAAAACCAAAAGTTTACCGATACTTAGAACAATTTGTTAAGAAATTATTCAAAATGAAAATGAACTAAAATGGCTCACTCATCAGTAACCACACGCCATTTTTAGTTCAAAAGGGAACAAGATTTTCTGTGGAAAGGAATGACAAAAAGTCAAACTTTATTCCTTCCTGTGGTCTGAATCTTGTCCGGCCACCAAATAAAGAACATAAATCCAAAATTTTTTAATCCATAGAAGATACTTATTCAATAGAAGATACTTATTTTATTACTGCAGTTCTAAAAATGATTACAAGCATACATTCAAATTTCATAATAAAACGCCTTTAAAAAATGTAAAAAATCACCCTATGTATTCCTGTACCATGATATCTCCTCTAGTAATTAAATTTACCATATTTAACTCAGAATTCTAGGCAACACAAAAAAATTGGAATTTCCTACTAAAATAGCCGAAGAGATCCTTTCGAGATGCTTTCAGTAACCATCACATTAAATCTGCAGAAATATTATCTATAATGCCATAGAAACGGCTCTTCTTTTTATTCCCCGTCACATCAACCGAGTTTTAATGAGCTGAACACATGCCATGAATCAAGATCGTTTAGTGAAAGATTAAAAATAATGTTCACTAACTGTTCTTCACCGGCATCCAATACTTGGGTTTTACCTTTATTAATATTTGGAGCAAGAACCGTCTAAATTTAGACTACGTATAATAAATGTACGATGATGGCATTAGGTTTCAAAGTTTTAGTTTGTGAAGGCTGAAGTTTGGGGCATCAGCATTCCCCATACGCACTTTGATATTCGCAGTAACGAGAATTTTTGTACCCAAGTTAGATAAAAGTTTAGATTGCTGAAAAATGTACCAAACTTTTGTTCGTTGAAAGGGAATTGTTATAAATGAGTTTCTTTCCTTTAGACATGAATGTTGCGAGTATTATTTTTATACTTTAACTAAATTTTATAGTTCCATCTGCATTATATTTTCTGAATTAAAAAGAACCTATTCACTTTATTTTTCTAATTTTGTTTTCACACTTACTACCCATTTAAACGATTTTGAAACTCATTTTGATTCTATGATAAAGTACAGATTCAGAGTCTAAAATGTCTAATAAAATGAATCAGTATGCTATCAGTAGAGTTTTATCATTCTAAAACTAAAACTAAAATGCTGGATTTCGGTAGCAAAGAAAAGAGGCCTCATAAAACTTTCGAAATCGTTTCTGTTAACAAAATACTCTATCTGATATAGTTTTCTAATTTTAATAAAAGAATAATGTAAGACCTAAAGTAATTCATATAAAACTGTTTAATATGATATTTCTTTTAATTGTTGCTATTGCTTAAAAACGAATTATGAATTAATTATTAAAAATTTATTCACATTTTGCTACTCAGTAAGATTAGGGATTATTGTATCAAGGATGCGATCTAAATTATTTCAAAGACTGTGTCATCAGACCTCAACATAATGTGTTTTCATGGCTTTGAGGTTACGAAAAAATCAAAAAATTTTGTAAATCAATAAAATATCGAAAACATTTATGTAGATAGCTAGGATGTAAATATTTTACACAATTTTAAACAGCCTTTTCAACTAATTATACAATAGAAAAGAAAATATTTCTGATTTATTCCATTTTTATATTAATATTCCATTTATGAGCTACAGTAAGTTTATTACAGGACGGGCCTTGTAACTTTGAACCATAGTAAATTAAGAAGAATACAACTGAACGTGTTTTCCTTTGGAAACTTATATATCACACCAGAGAAACAAAATCAAATTATCACGAAGCCTGTTTACACGGCAGATCTTTGATAAGATCGTGTCATAAGCAGTTCCTCTACAGTCACTAAGTTTAGATTCCAATACACCACAACTTTCTGAAATATATTTCAGATGCGGGAGGAATCGTTTGTAGTATAAAGAAGTGGTATTCATGTTCAACCCATGAAAAGAAAATATCTCGCAATATGTTAAAATTACTTCCATCCGAAATTACGATTTCTCATATGCCTGTATATCCGTGAATGTTAGCGTGTTATAAAGATATTCAAACCCCTTCACCCTAAAAAAATTCTTCTATTATTGCTTTGTAATATCTCTATAAGTTCTCATTACAGAACTTATAATAATAGTATCACATTTTTCTAATTCTGCCTTTATTAAACGAAAGGGCTTCAGATATGGTTTACAATTGCCATATTTAGACGCCTCAGAACTAATTAGTATATAATTTTTCATTTGTTAAATAGCAACATATTTCAAGCACATGAGATATTTTAAATGGTTTT
>BGPR01017915.1:0-26658 GCA_013235015.1 Araneus ventricosus | reverse complement strand
ACCCACACCGTACCAAGATGCAAAACCTTCACTCATAACCCACACCGATCCCAGATCCACAACCTTCACTCGTATCCCACACCGATCCCAGATCCACAATCTTCACTCATATCCCACACCGTACCCAATTCCACAATCTTCATTCGTAACCCACACCAGAACAAAATCCACAACTTTCATAACCCACACCGTACGAAGACCTAAAATATTCACTCATAATCCAACACCATACCAAGATCCACAACCTTCACTCATACCGTACGAAGATCCACAACTTTCACTCATAACCCATACCGTTACAAGAACTAAACACTTCACCCATTCCAACAAGACAATTTTCACCCATAACCCACTCCGCCATAACACTCGAATTTCATCCAATACCTACTCCAAAAGCAACTCCGTAACATTTTTACCCACGATCGACAGTAATTCTTGTTTACCTCATTCTACCATGATGTATTTACAAATCGCGATTTGTTGGAGTGCTTTTTCGGACAATACGTCTTGAACTCGGCATATCTCAGTTTCATACATATTTTACCCGCACATGGCATTTTCAAAACCTTGTCTATATTTTCACTTGTGTACACATAAATTTTCAGCTAATCCCTTATTATGTTATATTGCTCACCTTCCATTGACAGTTTTCGATTTCACATCCTAAGACAGTATTTTTATATTGCATGTTACCCAGATGAGTAATTTCTTTTCCCAATTCAAAATGTTTTAAACCTTATCTTAAGAATTTGGCCCTGGCAATCGGAACAGATTGTTGAAGCATTTATAAACTGCGAAAAAAATTATTTCACATTGAATAAGTAGCTACCTACCCTTCTTAAAATATAACACGACGACCATGGCAAGGGATTCTCAACGTCCAATAGTTTCCAAGTCGCCACAAATTCTCCATATTAACTTTGCAAATATGGGAAACTTAACTGCTCGCAGAACGTTGAGATAAAGCAAGAAAGTAATTCTTCGAAAATATATGCTACGGTCAATGTGGATAATCGGTTGTTAAACATTACCGGATCTTTAGCCGTTTATTATATATAATCACCGCGATAACTATAAATAACCCGGTAATTATGTATAATAACCGATTATCCACATTCACCTTAACATATACACTTAGAGCGAGCCTTGAGTCACCTTCTATAGCATTTTGCATGTCTTGAATAAACAAATGCATTTAATTTAGACGCTTCAAAGCTTAAACTATCCAATGACCACATGAAGTATTACGAAGTCTATAAAAGAAAGAACTTAACGGGATCTCTTTTTAAGAAGGGTTATCGTAATTTTCAACTTTTGGGTAGCCGGAAATAAAAAATTGCTGTTTAAACTTCCTTCGTAATGAGTCTACCGTCAAACAGACAAAAAATCGACATTTAGGAGTGAGCTTTGGATTCTCCATCCTTGCTACACCAGGCAATTAATAAAATTTTTAGATCTTATTAAATGTATTGTTTACTTCTTGAAATAATTAAATACCAGGCAGCAAAGGAAGAAAATTTCAAGTATATGTAATTATAAAATATCTCAAGTACAAGATGCGTTTAGGCTAGTGGCGTACAAGAACTGGACTTGCTAACTAAATACATACGTTCTGGAGAACCCGAGTTTAATAGCCAAATTCAGAAATTTATAGATTTTTCAAGAACGATTGCTTTAGAACACCATTCTTGTCTGATGTTCTGTCTTAACGACAGAACATATATGCCGAAATCCAACTGATTTTACTTTCTACAACTTATATCTGGTTATTGCAAAAGCGGGAACATTTGAGGAAAGTTCACATACGATACAGAATTTTTCGGCAACAATCTTTCCGACGATTTTGGATTTGGAATTTCTGGCGTAATATCCTTAAATAGAATATGCTGGCCAAACACTATACCTAGGTACACACAGTACCCAGGTAACAAGCTAATGGATGTTTTGAATCGTGCTTCTAGAAAACGTTCTAAAGATAAATCATTTCAAACTACAGCTTGGAATCTCAATATTTTATTTTACGTAATATTGTATTTATACTTCTGATATCACGCATAAAAACGCAAAATGTTTCAGATTTCCACTCAATTTTTACACAAAATAAGCTGAAAGTAAACGATAGATTACGAAACTGCATATGTGATGCAGGAAGCAGATAATTTGAAAGAATACTCGACTGGAAAGGTAAAAGTTATTTATTTTCATAATCAAAACAAAGAATACTTTAATTTTTAAATGTGTGTAATGTTTTTAATATGCCTTGCCATTATTTTCTAAATATTCTTTTTGAAATATATCACGATACGCGAGAGAAATGCAAAGTTCTGACTTAAGGGTGTTTTCCACGTCCTTTAAGGAAAATTTACTTATGCAAAAATATAGAATTTATCTTATAAAAATCCCAAATACTAACGCGCACTAAATTTATGAATTTCTGCAATTCTCGATGAAACGATAACGTTCGGTGATTGCCTTGATTTTCAAGAATTAAATCATACATCTAAATGTAGCACATAGTATGCAGAAAATCCCACAAAATTATGCCCATCCGATTAAAAATAAAGATTAAATGTATGACTTAGATTTAAAATGCTTTACTCTTATACGAGTGATGACCATCAGTGAGAAATGCCACGTAATGAAGAAACGTATGCTCTGCAAATCTCAGTGGAATTGCATGAGCATGCTATAAAAAATTTGTAATTTGAATGTAATTGAACAACATGAGTGTCCAAACAAAAGTAGGGGGCTATCGAGTTCAATACCAAACAGAATATTGCTTATGCTCAATTTTAGAGCCGAGTATCATTGAATATTCTTAATGCTATACGTAGAAGCCTAAATCGGTGGTAGGATTTAATGACAATAGACCACGGGGGGAAATTAGCAATATCAACGATACTTGTGTTCGATCACGCTAATCACTGCTGCCGAGTAAAATCCTCGTCTATCTTTTGATCCTAAGTTAGTTATTTTGAGACGTTTACTAGGCGTTTCTACTTCCCCACCACTGATGGCGACACTCTCATATCAATTGGTTAATGACGGTATGTCGTCCTTTGGGAAACTTCCACTAAAAGTGAGCCATCATCGGTGATGTTTGTAAACATCAGCGCAGAAGAGATGAGTAGCAAGTTAATAGGACATTCTTCAACGACGAATCTCTTTCATATTGCATACATAAGAGGGCGCGAAAAAATGATTCGATTGTGTGGTTTTTTTATTTATACACAGCACATCACTGTGAAAGTATTTAGAAAGTCATAAGTGGAAGCAACCGAAAACTTGATGTTTGTCACATGTCGCACTATATTATTTATGTGACGTAGCCTACTCTTCGGGCCTCTGGGTGGCATTCGGGATACAAAGGTGTGTTTTAATGGTCAATTTATTACTCCTTTGTCGTTTGTTCGAGAATTTGTGGAACACGATTGGCCGTTTGTTGGAAGCTTCCTCACCTTCAAGTAATGAAGTGGAATTCTCAGATTAGATCATTTTCTTCTGCATTTTACGATATTTCGCGATTCAGGCCCTCAGTGTTTTGAAATAAGGAGATATTTAAAGATGTGAATAGAGAAGCTACAACACCTCATTGTAGCCTGTCTTAGCACTTATTTGATGTCTCTTAGCTCCACATATTTTGAATAATTCGACAAATTTTTGCTTATCTATGTAGCAAATTTGTGCATGTCAATCCCTTCACAATGTGGCATTTTGTGTCTCACGGTATGTCCCATGCTGTGTTTTCAGTTAACATCTATAACTCTCTTCATCGATTCTAAGTTGGCTTTCTTTTTATATTTTTCTACCACAAATCAATTCGGCAAAAAATAAATTTAACTTTCATTCTTTTGGGTTTTTGCAAGATTCAATTGAACGGCGGCCACGTACTGAAAAATTAATTAGAACATTTCCAGTATGGATTCTGTTTCATTAATCCATTAGTTCAGACCGATGCAAAGATGTAATGCCGATATTTCTAATTTTTCTAACAAACGTAAACAGGAGGCAGAATTGAAACACCTAAAGCAATAATATAAATTTGTAATAAATTATCCTAACAATTTTAAATGAATTATCTAACCAATTACTTTCTGGAGCGAAATTTTAGAAAAATGAAAGATTCGTGCTTTTCTCTTTCCTGCGACTAGTCGAGTACAAACTACCAACAACAGAGCAATGAGCTCTGTGGCGTTGCATGAATTTTCGATTCCCCTGATTTTCTCTCGTTTGACAAGAGTCGCACTTCGTTCATTTCCGTGAATTATCCCATAAGATCCTTTAAGTTTTTCTCTTCTTCAGTACGTGTCCGCCGCATTCAGGTGTTCTGAATGATCTACGATTGTGCCATAGAAATCATTCTGGACGACGGAGATTAAGATTTTATGGTCTTACTTTTAGACGAAAGCGGAAGACACATTGAAGAATGTCTACCAATATACGAGTTACCGATGTCTTGAAAACGGCGTTTGTTTTGTCTCTTGAAACAAACCAGGATTTCTTCATGGTGTCTCTGTTGTCACTTGAAACAAACTTGGATTTCTTGTCTACGTCTTCATGGTTGGGAAAGATGCAGGTACATGCTCCTTTCTTTGAAAAACAGTTTTTCCAAAGGAAACTGGACCTGAAAAGAAAATAGGAATAATTCAATAAGGATCAAGAAACAATAGAAAGGAAGGCTCGAGGGTTATTTACAAAGAGATACAATAAAAAAAATGAGAACAAATTAACCCTCCTTAAGGTGCAATGCTCCTGACATAATTTTAGTACTGTTAATACCCACTTTGATTTTAATTGTATCATTTTTAAATTAACTACCGACTTTCATTGGGAGGCTTGAAAGAACTAATCATGAAGCGAAGACACGAGAACCACGTACTTCACTTTCGGAAAGTAGGACACTGAAGTCTTTCCATCATTTACAAGGGGAACACCAGGTTCAGCGATTTTTTTCAAATTTTGTACATTTGTAGTAGTGCCTTAAGACAATACAGCATGCAAGCCACAAGTAGTGCAACTCAGTAATTTTCAAGAAAATCGATTGAAAATTGTAGCTAATCGAATATTAACAAGTTCGCTGCAAATTTAGTACGAGATGGCGGCGGTCGAGTGGTTAGCGTCAGAGATTCGTAACTGCACTGTGGATCTAGTCCCACAATGAGCTTTATTCTATCATTTAAATATCTTATAACGAATAATTACGTTTATAGGCATGGATATTTATTGAACTTTCAATAGCGTTTAGTAATTCTGTATTATTAATTATTTTTTTGTAATATAAAATATTTATTTTTTATCTTAATTTCATTCATCACATATGCTGCCATCTCGTTATTACAGCTGAAGCAAATGGGCTGATATTAATTACGGTTCATAAAATGTGATGAATAAAATTATGATAAAAAATAAATTTGTATTTTTCAAAAAATTAGCAAAATTACTAAACACTGTTGAAAGTTCAGTAAATATCCATGCCTATGAACGTAATTATTCGTTATAATAGAAAAAGTTCAGTGTGAAACTCGATCCGGCGATCCAGCAATTACGAAGCTATGACGCTAACCACTGGACAGCCACCATCTCGGAATAAATTTTCAGCGAACTGTTTGATATTCTACTCCATAAAGTTATCAATCGATTTTCTTGAAAATTACCGAGTTGTACAATTTGTGGCTTACCTGTGTATTTTCCTAAGACACCACTACAAATGCACAAAATTTGAAAAAAATTGGTGACCCATGTACCTGGTGTTCCTCTTGTTAAACCAAACGGATCGGTGCATTGTTTCTTTCCTTGGATATAATCAAAGTTTGGGAGCTACCAATTTTCACAATAAATTTTACATGATAAAATCATAAAGCGAATTAAACATCCGTTGATGAGAAACGGATATTACGAACTAACTTCTGTGTGACGAATTCGGGCTCCATGTGCCTGTAAGGCTAATATGGCGATATATGAACTCCACGTAGCATTCGAGTCAGTTGAATACGGGAGTTCAAATATGAGGTAAAGAAAGGAGACTACTAGAAGGGACGGACTTGTAACCTTCTTGAAAGTAGAGGGGGGAGAAAATGTCCTCGTTGTGCCTGTTAGGACGGTTGTGCCGATTGAGGGTTAAGGATCTTTCATGCTATGCGAAACTAAAATTCCATCCTTAAAAAATAGTAAATGCATAAAATGGTTAGGTGTGTGTGCGTGCGTGTGCGTGTGTGTGCAGTCTCCTGAATAAATGTTTTCAAACGAGAGTTAATATCTTATTAACCAGAAGTGTTTTATAATCACTCGAAATTTATCGTTTGTCGAAAGTAAATAATTGTAAATATTCAATCCGTTACGAGTTATGCTCGCGGCCAGACACTAATATCAGATTTCCGTTTTCCATTTGCATCTGTTGTCCACAACACTATGGATGAATCTCTGCTATCGCTTTTGGGTAGTATTTGTTGAATAAGAGGTTTCTGGTGCGAAAGACACTTTTAGCTATGCTGCTGTAAACTCATGATGCTAAAATATTTATGAAAAGAAATTGAAATATAAAATTGTGACAGAATCTGAGCACCTAAAATGTAAAATCTTCTTAAAGGGAATAATAAATGAATCCATGAGGGAAGCATGAAGATATAAAGAAGCCATATATACAAAGGAATAAACATATGTCTATCTTGTATATTCCACCCTAGCCGAGGCCATGATGACGACAAAATAGGCCGCTGAGAAGCAACCCATCCAACACGAGGGCAACCAAGGGTTCCTCAGGTTATAAAAAGGGAAAACAATCAGAGGTACAACAAGTATAACAATCAAGTACTGATTAAACATCAAATATAACAATATTGTGAATTAAAATTTTCCTAAAGTAAAAATTTAACAAATGGCTAACTTGAGGGAAATTAAATAAAATACAAAATACGAATCTCTTAAACGTATTGTAGGAACCAAAGAAAATAATTTACATATAGCTATTTAAACAAAGAAATTTGCATGAATAAATAAAAGTAAAACAATCAAAAGAATTATTCTAAATCAAAGAATTTATAATCTTAAGAGAAAGCAAGTGAACAGAAACACATACATGAAAAGATTAGGTATGAATAATAAATTCAAGTCCTTTTAAAGTCTAAATATAAATGCAGTGATTAAAGCATCAACGTTATAAATATATAGCATAGGCTGTTTGAGAAAAATGAAGGAAACAAAAACTATCCGAAAATTAATATGGGTCCGAGATCTGTTTTAGTCTTAATTGCATGGAGCGTGCTGTAAATCCGAGTGTCCGAATCACTTTACTATCGGCAATGAAAAATGAGATATGAGCAATTCTTTTAATCAGGAGGCATCAGTGAAGGTAAGTATTCGAGAAATAAACAATCCAGAACTTTACCCTAGATTAACTAAACATTCTTCCACCGACCCCTGCCAGGTTTGCTAATTCGAGATGTTCCCAATGCGCTCACACCACCTCACTCGCAGCACCTTCATAAACAGTAGGTTTCAGGTTTCGGTTGTTGAGGACGTCACTCTTCCTGCTGTTAACGCGGGAAAAAGTGACGTCTCCCCACCCCAAATCAAAGTAGAATAGACCTGTAAAATGAGTTATCTGAATGTGATAAGCACGGCTCTACACTTGTTACTTTGAGATTTGCTGCTGTCTAACAGTGAAACGTTTAGTCATAATATGAAGAAGTTTGTATAAAGTGCAGAAGTTGATATTAGTTGCAGATGACGCGACTAAAAGTGCGGCAAGCAAACGCAGAAATCGTTATTTCAGTCCCTCTGAGAAAAGCAGAATTGCAAAATACGGTTAGAAGTAGTGCAACAAGACTATTTATGGAGAGCACACCTTAACAGTTTCATTTTCTTTGCTATCTAGTAAGACGACTCCTTCTGTTTTGGGAAGGGGCTGCCGTTTCCATTCATTTTAGTAGGCATAAAATAATTGAGTTGTTTACGGATTATGCGTAATTTGTGTAGAATAATAAAGTTAATAGTCAAGTTTTAGTTTACGAGACTAAAGATGCGATAATTCGATGCATATTTAGTGTACGGGCACGACTGTTAAGGGTTTAAGCATCCGCCAAGGGTTCAAACGCTCATGTTCACCACTTCTCTAATTTGTTAACCTTCCAGCAGGCAAGGGTATGCGGGGAATACTTATACATAAGTAATATGATGAACGATATATCTTGTTTTACAAAAATTAATGTTCTTTTATATACATATAGTGTGCATTTATTATCTTTAGAGTAAACAAATATAATATAAATATAAATTGCACTTAAATTCATGAAAAAACTATTAAGTTATATTTAGCAACGGATTCGGAAACCAACCGCGCTTCTGCGCATGCGCCGGGCGGAGTTATTTTCATCAAAATAAGGGGAAGTGAAGACTGGAAGGGTGATGTTTACATTTTACTGATCGTGATCCAACAAAGAACTCCGTAAACGTGCTCATATGGCTCATTGCCTGACACCCCTTTCCGAAGTAAAATCGTCCAAAAGTGCATCTCGGAATCCGCTGCTTAACAGAATGTAATACGATGCGCGATATAAATATTCACTGCATATGCGCACCTGCTGGACGATAAAACGAAATATTATACTTTGCTTAAGTTTCACAATTTGAAATCAAATAAAGGATATATGAAAATGTACTTTTTCCCTATTCGTAGCCTACGAGTCGAATGATTGGTTACAGAGACCGATTTACGTTTGGTCATCCAAGGTTGAGTGGTTAAAAGATTACAACATTCCTTTCTCTTTGGGGGACCAAGATAATTTTCTTTTTGAATTTCAGTTCAATTCCAGAATTGAACTAAAATTCTGGAAATTCTAATTCAATCCGATTGCATTTTTCTTGAGATCGAATCATTTACAATGAAATTTTATTTGCTGATGTTTCATATTCAACAGGGCCGGCGCTGTGGCAGGTGCAAGGAGCAGTTGAAAACAATTTTGTCCAAATTTTAGTTTATAAACATTTAAGGTTCAATTTAGTTCTATTAACGTCCTGGTTTGAAGCAACAACGGATAATTTGGGACAGACCTCGTAATTTTGAACCTTGGCCAGATGACGAGGACGACACCCGAGCTGGTACTCCATCTCAAAAATTTCGCACCCCACCAAGGGAGGATCTTTAGCCCCTTATGCGTGATTAAACGTGCAACAGGCCCACTTACACGGCGGGTCTGCAGTGGAATTGGGTTTCGAACCTGGAAATCTTTGGCCCCGAAGCCGAGAACTTTCCACTAGGCCACCGTGGTCCACATTAGAATTTATGGAAAAAAGACTAAAGAAAAACTAGAGAAGTATTCTCCTGTCTTTGTATACTTATATGGAGTATTTGGTGCGTACCCAGATGGCGCAACATGTTGCACAATATTGTTCGATATTGTATGATAATGTACAATATTGCGAATATTGTTCGATATCGTATAATATTGTACAATATCTGTGTGCTACTAGGTGGCACAGAGAAGAAAACAGTTAATTTTTGTCGTCCTACTTTCATCCGATTGGAATCTTAGTTGGATACATCCAGTGAATGAAGCCTGTGTATAACAATACTGTCCATAACGATCAACCTGCCTATATTTTCTTTGTTTCTGATGGAGGTTTTAATTGATCCGTGTATTTTCAACCTGCTTACAGCGATAATCCCTTTTCAGATGCACTTGTCTGTAATGATAGTTTTACCCGTTTAGTAAGCTTGTACATTAGTATCCTGATTTTTTTTTTCCTATGAAAACGTCACCGCATGGTCCAGAATACTAGATAACTGAACTCCACTATATGCCCCTGCACCTGTAATCGGAATGACGTATACTTTAACCCTTTGCACTCTTATGTCAAGTCGGACTCGGCATTCTGAATAATGCATCTTTTACACATTCCTGTTGGATAGCGCTTATTATAAAAACCATATAATAGCAAAAACACAGATTAAATTTCAGGAATTGAAACAAATATTTATCAGTTTCTTAAAGCGATAAATCAATCTTTACACACACAACGTGTACAATTATGCATCTTACTATCTTTCGGATTGCAAAGGAATAAAAGTGCGATACAGCAGAGGAATTGGAATGTGAATTTATTTTTTTCTTTCGTGGAACATTGGCATCATTATGAAATAAAATTTCGCTTTCATCTCCCAATTTTCGTTAGGTTTTATTGCTGGTAAAAAGATTTAATTTTTTAAAAAATTCAAAGTGAAATTTTGGTTAATAAAATTTAAAGTTTATAAAATACAATTTTTTTATTAACGAGTAATTTTAAGAACGGATGAATAAGCGCAATATAATTAGTGTATTAGTTCATGCGCATTTCCATAAAATACTGGATACGTAAATCTACTCAAACTGTCTACAGCGATAACCTGTCTATCACAATATTTTTTTCTAGGTTCATACAATATCATTCTTATCAGGTTTTAATGTATCTACAATTTGGGTGACAAGACTACATTCCAAATTTCAGGTGTCTGAGCCGTTTTGTCTTTGAGTTACAGTGTTCACATACCTACGATTTATCTCCAAACACTGATCTATATTTCTGAAGATAAAAAATGCCGTGCGTTGCTTTTAAGCAACATACCCAATTTTAAGTTCTAAAATCTTGAGAATAAGACTGATGCTCTAATGCCTGTTGTAGACGATAGATTACATATTGAAATTTTTATTAAAATCAATTTACAACATATAGGTGGCAGTCTGAATGCTGATAAAAAATAAAATTAAAGCGATGCTTTGCACTTGAGGCCTCGTCTTTTTTGCTTTGCGCGCGTGAGAAGTACATTTCATTCTACAATGTTGGAGTTTCCTTATACGTAATGCTAGTTATTAAAATTCATCTTTGTTTAATATTATAGAATTTTATCAAGGAAAGATTTTTCTTTGAAAAAAGACCAGTGTTATAAGTTGGTTAACAGTCTTTTAGCCATAAACCACACTTAAAACCAAATAGGAATTTTAAAAGAATTTTTCCGTGTTTTATTCAAGAGATGAAAGCCAGAAAACAATTTTAAACCATTTTTTTTAAATGGGCTTTTAAGGGTTAAATACACAATGAATAAAGAGTAGGGTATTTTAAAGTGCATTAGTGCCTTTTCTCCATTACCGCCCTGTTGGTTGAGGTATTTATCGTACCGGCAAAACGATGAATCTAAACCTTGGAGATAGAAAGAAGTATCCAGATGATGAAGCCAATCGTTGACGACTTGTTAAACATCTAACAGTCGCACATCTTATGTGCATCGAATTATCGCATTCTTATTCTTTTAACCTAAAATTTTATCATTAATTAGTTTTGTAATATGACCCAAAAATTACGTAGGACGCAGAAACAGCGAGTATTCTATACTTTCTTAGGTGAATGAAAACGACAGCTTTTTTTCAGAACAGAAAGGGCCATCTTAATATGTGGCAAAAAAAATGAAACTAAATCCTGAACCTACAACAAGGTGTCTGACGTGCATCGAATTACAGAATTTTGGGTATTCACATCCGAAATTATGTAAACGAAACAATTTTAAATACAAAAATCACTAGATCACGCTTAAAAATCTCAAGTATTCTTTACCAACTCAAATAGATTAAAATAAACATATCCCAAATGGGTGGTGCCATCTCATTAGGAGGTTAAATAAAATCGTATGGCAAGGGGAAACGTCATCATCCTATTAAAAACTCGTGTTCGAAGATGATTTTTAAGCTTGGAGAATAAATGAAAGTCGGAAGGAGCCAAATCAGGACTAGAGAAAGGATATGGCAGAATTTTCTAGTACCGGGAATCCAAGAGATTTCGCGCGATACACAAAAACGATCGCACTTTTTCCTTGGAATATTCTCTTAGAGGGTTCGCCATTTTAAATGGATGCAAAATGCCTACACATCAATTGTTCCAGATAGAATAAATAAAATCGCTTAATAAGCAACAGCAATTTTTTGAAATTTCAAAGAGCAAGAAAACTCTTTTCTAACCAGTAAGAATATTTCTGAACTTCTTTAACCTCCGATATGGACATGGCACCATATTTTCCTACCACATGTTAAAAAATCAGAAATACTGATTACTGGTTATGAAAGATTCCGTTATTTTTGAAATTTCAAAAAATTGGCGATAGGTAGTGTTGATTGTTCACACGCTGCATTTAGAAAGATATTAAGATGCATATTTATACACTTGTAAGGATAAAGAGCTTTAGAAATTTGAAAAATATTGTTGTTAATTTGTTTCGATTCTCAAAAATTAATCTGTTTTTGCTATTTTTTTTTTATAATGAGTGCTATCCAACAAAAAATTTGGAATGTCTAGTCTGACTCGACATAAACGGGCAGAAGTTTAAGCGACGAAATACTTCTATAAAACACTATATCGCCATGTATTCGCGAAGAGCAAGCAATTTAAGCAATAAATTTCATAAAAAATATAGGGAACCTTACATTCCGATATACTCGATTTTATGAAAAAAATATATATTTTTTCCTTGCCCTTTCTGAACAATTTAAAATAATCCCCTTTAAAAAATTCCCATAATTATGAAAGTAATGAAAGAAAATATATCAGCTCTTCAACGTAAACATTGAATATGACCATAACTTTAAAGCGCTATATATCAAAATGTGTTTTTTGGATATTGCTCGCACGATATCTCAAGAACTATTGAATATTTTTACATGGAATTTTTACCGAATATGTATTGTGCTATGTTCTACTAATTGAACCACATTTTCGTACATATTTTCTAGAAAGAAGTTTTTTGGGGGTTATAAAAGTTGAAATTTTAACAATTTTTAACATTTTAAATTGGTATACAAAATAGAAATTAAATTTAAATGTTAATAAAATAAGGTTCAGTTTCTTACTTAGATACCCAAAATATTGCGTTTAGACCAATATTTTGTCAGTAATCATGCGCGCAAGGTGACTACCTCATTTTTTCGCTAAAAAATACCCATATTTATTACTCTCACAAAAAAATACCAATATAAAGGTTTGAAAATGTATGTATTACAATTTAAAGAGCAAATATTTTTCTAGAAAATAAATGCGAGTTTGTGAATTGAGTTGTTTCTGAGATAATGTATCGAATTTGACAGTTTCCCCTTATTTTTTTCGAGGTTTAAGAGTCGTATGTCCCCTTAATTCATTGAGAATTATTTCGAAGAAGGTATTTTTATCACACTAGAAAGGAGGAAAGTGAGGTTAAACCGAAGCTTTGCTCCTTTTGAACGTTAAATACATCACAATGAATCGTGACTGCGATGAAGCGACATATAAATGTAAACGACGTATAAATGAGAAACGTATAAAAGGTGCTTTAATGTAATTCGATAAATTTTCAAGAAGTAGACTCGGGAAACTGCTTTCATAAACAATGTACTATGATCGCTATGTTAGGCTATTTATGCATTTTTAAATCTTATAACAGACTTACAATAAAACAAAAATTCAACATTTCACATAATATTTAATATTACTCCAAAAAACTTCTTTTAATTCCAAATATTAATGACGGAACGCAGTTTTAACAGTCAGGTACCAAATAGATGGCGAATTCTATTTTGATAAGTGTTCGACGTAGTGCATAATGCCAAATTAAACAAACTCAAATTCTTTGTACAATTGAATATTTAAAAGCGCATTTAAATCTAGAAATACGCAGCTTAAGAATTTTTGAAACTTGGCGAAAATATTTACCCCTTAACAGGTTTGCGAGTACGCCCTATGTGCACCGAATTAGCGCAATTTTAAACTTATAAACTAAAACCAATTCATTGAAAGAAGCTATAATTTGATAGAAAAATTATGTAGAATCATGAAAATTTCAATCGTCCTTCATGTTCTCAACTAAATTAAAAGGACAACACAGTTCCAAGATACAAGGTGTCATCTGATCATACAGTTGAGAAAACTAATCAGTTAAGGGGTTCGTATATGGATTTTGGAAACGTTCCCCAATAAACAAGGGTCAGTCAAAGTGAGTTGCGTTGTTCGAGGAAACAAATTACCATTATTTTACAATAATGGTATATGAGAAGTTCCAAACAAAAGCTACTTTTTGCGTAATCACTTCCCTTTATTTAAACATTTGTCAAGGCGTGGCGCAAGTTTTACTGTGCTTTCTGCTAAGTATTCTCGTCCAACGTAAGGTTATTGTTAGTTGCTTCATTAGAGTAATTAAAAGAAGCCTATTCCGCACATTCACTAAGCTAGCAAAGCTACTAGGATCCAGCTTTGCTGAGAGTGAAGCCGCTGATGTTTTTTCCAAGTTAAAAAAATTTTGCCCGGTACCCACTTCAGATGCCGCATGCATCGCGTGCGCAATTATTCCTGCTTCATTAGATTAATTAATAGTAACAGATTCCTTACATTCAATGAGCTAGGAAAGCTAGTAGTTCTGTTCAAATTCTACATTTAAAACGGGAGATAATGCAACGACAAACCACAAACGCAATGGGTTCGAAAAAAGATTAAACTTTAAACGATTAACTTTTAACTGTGACCGACGCACATTTGGTTACCATTAGCATCCATCTTGCTTTGGCCACTTGGAGCGCTGGCGCCGTTTTAATGAGTGTGTGTTCCAACTTGTAGATTTCAACCAACTCGGTTTGATTCTGATTGGCACTAATTATTAAAGTTATAAAGGGCAAATGATTAAAACCTGATAAACATATAGAATAGCTTTTATATCCACGAGATTCATCGCGACTATTTAAAGATGAAAATGATTACCAATACCGGATTGTTAAATTTGATTCTGCTTAATTATTTCGAGAAATCGTCAGACAATAGAAAACAGTATTCATTATCAAAAATTTATTCCATAATTAAATAAACAGGAACAAGAAAAAATACTTACCTCCTTGATATCCGTGGTAACATTATAATCAAAAGTCCAATATTCCAAGGCTTGCACAAAACTTTCGTTGTTCTTGAAAAGATCAAAAGCGTTTCAACAAAATTGTTCAAAATTTGCCAGAACCACGAAGTAGCCACAGTTTAGAAATAAATTTCAAGAGGATCCATTTCTATACAAAATGCATGTTGGAAAACATATTTCGTTTAGCGTTCTGCTTTTTAATCTCGACAAAATCCAAAGCTTTTGCAACCGTCTCGACTTTGGCCATGAAAACCGTTGACTCAAAGCCCATTTTACACATTCTGAATTCTTGTTCAATACTATACAAAAACCATACAAAAGCACATCCGACTATATTATCCATTTTTCGAGCCATCAGCCTAAATACAATTCTTCAAAAAATTGCTTTGGTTTCCTAGGGTGGTGAACTCATTTTAAAGTCAAAATTTTTATTATTGGAAGGAGTTTTGCTTTGCTCTCTTACATGTAGCTTGCTGAGAGTCGCAAGATTAGGGAATGGTCAAATTAACGCTATTTCACCAACGACTGGATAAAACCAAAACCTTACAGAACACTGATTAGGAATCAACTGCTGCGAGGAGTAATGCACCAAGGAAACGTCTGGAATGACCTAGAAAGAAAGTGATGAATCGGATTGCTGAATAAAGAAGTGAAGATAATCGGATGTTCTCTTCTTCACTAGATTTGTACAAAATTCCGCTCAGTAGGCATGGGAACTAAAGAAGATTAGGATAAGAGCCGGATTCGAAAGGCATGCGAATACACAGAAAGTCTTGAATGATTTCATCAGGACCGGTCTTTATAGGATCGGCCAATTGCTCGCGAATGAACCGCACCTTACTGGTTTAGTTACATTAAAGTCCCGTTTTGAAGCAACTCGAGGGTCATTTTAGGAAAGACCTCGTAATTTTCAACCTGGATCAGTTGTGGAAGACGACACCTGAGCCGGCACACCCCTCTCCAAGGGGTCTATTCTGGTACCCCCGTTTGGGTTGGGAGACGTTACTTTGTTAACGGCCGGCAAAAGTGACGTCTTCCAACCCAACCGGAAGTAACAGAATAGAACCCTTGGATAGGCAGGGTAGTGTGGGTTATATATGTACCACACCAAAGGGAGGGCTTATGACCATAACGTATGGTTTAACTTGCAACAGGCCCAATACGCGGCACGCATAAAAACCAACCCCACTATAGGCGCATATGGGAAGTGTTTCCGATGCCAATATTTGGCGATATTACCCTCTTTTGGCGAGAAATGCTTTGTAAAGTTTTTCTATTTCGACGCCCGCGAGATACTATCTGTTATAAGGATGTAATAATTTTTACTTTGTAGGGTTTTTTTTTTGTGTGTGTGTGACTTAAAGTACAATGAATTCCTTCTTGAGTGTCATTGAATATGAATACATTTTTAAAACTAAACATGAAATAAGTATGTAGTGTATAATTCTTTGTTACAGTAAATAATCTAATACGCATAAGTTAGAAAAAATATTCAAATACATAAATACTTGCCAATGAGCTTAATATGAGCAAGAATTAAAGTTGAAAATAATTTGTTACTTGTAAATAAAGATGGATAGTTTTCAAAACACGATGAAAAAACTCAGTTTCTCGCCAATCAAAGTAAATGCGGAAACCCTAGCAGGCATAATGATCAACTTGGCGTGGTAAAAGACATTCCCATAGACGCCTATAGTGGGATTGGTTTTTATGCACGCGGCACATCTTCAGTGGAATCGGATTTCGAACCTGGAACCATCTGGCCTTGGTCGAGACCTTACCACTAGGCCACTCCGGCGCCAATGCTAGCTACTTTCGTCTCAGTTCAGTGGCGTAACTTGGGGGTCTATTCTGGTACTCCCGGGTGGGGTGGGGTCCCCCTCTTAACCTCCGCACCCCACCCCAACTCCCAATCCGATTGGGGGTACCAGAATAGACCCCTTATAGGGATGTAGGGCATGTGCCTTGGGAGCTATTACCTGAGGGTGGAAAATTGAGTTTATGAACTCAATCACTCTTTTTTTTTTAACTTTTTCTTATGGACGAGCTTTCTGTTTTGTTTATTTCGGGTAATGCGAAGCTTCCAATGTACTGACCGACTTCCGGAGAAATGTTCAAATTTTTACTGGTCTGTTTGGATATGTCAATTAATGTTTAAATTAAAGTTTCTTAATGTTATGGATTAAGGAGACTTTAAAAATATTTAATTTGATGTTCCTATTGCTGTAGCTCTCAATGCTCTCTAAAAATAAAAGCTTCATTTTGAGAAAGGCTGCCATAATTGTATGCTGTCGTTCTTTTTGGTGCCTTTTGAGGCTTGTTAAGCGGTTAAATTTTACACCCAATGTTTTAGATCCCATTTTTTATTTTGGCCCTTTAAGAGCCATTTTTTAGCCTTTTAAATAAAAAAATTAAGCGAATTCAATGGACACAGAGAATCCAATGCTTTGTGTACTAAAGAAAGAACTGTTCGAATTTGGCGCTTCATACAGTATCCAAACGAACTTGGCAATTGCTTAGAACAGAGAGTTACCCGAAAACTGTTTGTGAATCCAAAAGGAACGAAACAAGAAGCTCGTTCGTACCAAAAAGTCGAGAGAAAAAGATTGTCACTTGTTCTTTCTTAACTCTAAATCTTTTGATTTTGAAAAAAAACAAAAATGAGAAATGTGGAATGAAATTGTTTCCAATTGGGCCCCGTACCTCCTATATCCGGCTCTGATTATGTGTTTAATTATCACAGATTATTTTATAATCTCCGATAATTCTTTTGGTTGCTCTATTAAATCAAACGTTTTCGGAAACATTTACGATGGCACTATTTAATTGGCTTTTAATTCCTAAGGCATGTTTTCCGCTCATTTGGATACCATCTTGGCGAAACTTCGGAACTCTTCACCAGATTTGGCGGTAAAGCAGAGGATCTGAAATTTCAATACAGCGATGGTGTTATGAAAATAACGAAAATTCGCAATATTACATGATGGCATAAGACCAAGGAAAATACTGGAGATCCTGCAGCGTTAAGTAACGAGATTAAAATTGATTGACCAAAAGTCATAGTTAGTTTTAACTCAAACTTAAAAGCGATTATGAAACTCAAATGACTGTCGGTAATATTTTTAAATGGGTGAGGAATGACCTGGAAATTTAGCTAAACATCACTATATTTTTTATAAAATACTAGCCTTCTTCAGAGGCAGCTATTCGCCTTAAAATTAAAGTCTCTGGCTATGAATGCAAGTTGGCGAAATAAATTGGCGAATTGGCAGTTTCAGAGGTAGATGGACTCTGCCAAATTTTATTTTTCGATTTATTTCAAAATTGAGAGTGGTGGGTGGCAGGCGACGATTGATAACACAACTAGACGTCATACGGCCTTATTCATCATCCATGGTTAAACGATGATTAGCGGTTAAATGATGGTTCTGCCTTGATAATGCGAAAGCTGACCGAAATGAGTCACCAAATGTATAACCTAGAGGGTTGCTATTTTGGCAGTGTATCTCAATTTCTCGGTTGTTGGCGACTTTTAACATTACCATCAGCCTTCGAGCCAAACGAGTTTCTCGCCAACTCAGCCGAACATTTCGGTCAGTATTCGCTTGTTCGTGTAGATTCCCGTTTAACCGCAGATCATGGTTTAACTATGAATGGTGAATAAGGCCGATTGGCTTTCATACGTTATAAAAATTGTCAAACTCTGTCTGGTGGTTTGGGGCTGGAAGATTGTCTCACGGTTTTTCCCGTTTAGAGAAGGTTTAGTGAAGCAGTGTTTTCTCAATTTCTTTCGAAAATGGAGGATGGTGGGTCAGGTGACCATTGATGACATATCTAGGCGTCGTAAGCTTCAGTAAAATTATTGAAATTGGTCCTTTGTTTGGGGAACTGATCTTCTGGTTTTGACAATTATTTTAAATATCTAGATTACATTAAATCTACGCCATCTTATTGCAAATTGATGCGTTTGTTACTCTTACTAATGTTTAAAGAATATGTGAATAAATTGTTTGATACTAAATTAAACTAAACAGTTAATAAACCAATTAGGTCAAACTTTTCAGTCTTGAATTATACAGGGTGTCCATTCTAATTGTAGATAGACTTAGAGGTAAGCATATACTTCCAGTTGGAAAGATGCATTAAATGCCGTAAAAAAATTTTATTTTGTGCCTTTTGAGTCGATAAATGTACTGCTGACAAAATTACGAAGTCTAAATTTTTATGCAGTTCTCCGGTCATAATAATCATATAATTCTACATTTCTGTGACTAAAACTAGCCGAATTATGACTCTTTGAATTTCATAATTTTTTGTCCGAAAACAGGTGTCTCGAGGATAGGCCATCCATTGCTTGGTGGGTCTTTCTCGAAATTTTATAAGACCATCTAAAATAGCGATATTCAAAGCTTCATAACTCGGTCGCAGAAGAGGGGAACTATTTTCGTTTAAAATGTTAGTGTGTGAAGAATATTTTACTAAACATGACTAATAGGTCCCAGGGACTGTATAAAATTTAAATTTTATCATTTTTTCGACAGTATATTTATTGAAGAAATCATCATCTATATATTTAAAATAATTGGCAAAACCAGAGGTCAAGTCCCGCAGCCCTAATCTCTGAACCGATTTCAACAATTTCTATTTAATATGGAAACTTATTACGCCTAGATATGTCATCAATGGTTACCTGTAGACTACCACCATTCTCTACTTCCGAGAGAAAAAAAAATGAACGCTACTGCTCTGTACACTCTCTAGGGGAAAACAATCAGACAGTTCCCCGCATTGACGACTGGACCGATTTTGACGAGTTTTATTTCATATGAAAGTTTGCAACGACTAGATATGTCATTAATGTTCTAAGGCTCCCACTCTCCATTTTCGAGATATATCGCAAAATAAAACTTTCGCAGAGTCCCTAAGCCTTTACAACTGCCGATTTATTTCGTCAAGTTTCAAGCATGTCCACAAGTTATTAATATCATTGGTAAATAGATGGTGGCAGAAGGCGGCTTGTAAGTTATAATTATTTACATCAATTTAAACATCTTTCTAAATGAAATAACAGGAAGGCCATAAAATATTGAACCCAATTAAAAATTAATGAAAAACAAATAATGTTACAACTGTAGGATTTTTTTTAAAATCAGAGAGCAAATAAAAAAGCAGTATTCAGATAGATGACGTACCATTACGGCGTTCTAAATTTGCTGTAGCGAGTGATTTCCATACTCAATTGCTATTGATCTGCAGGGATATGTGCAATAATTTACCACGTCCTAAACCACCGCAACGGCACATTATCTACCTCAATGAACAATTTAAAATGCACTATCATTTTTAAAAAAACGTAGCTGTTACATTATTAGTTTTTCAATTGATTTTTGAAATAGGTCCATGAATTTATAACCACCCTCCATATCTCTATCTCTAATATTTTATAATTTAGACATTGCGCGTTTAGAATGGTGACCCTGAATATTGCTAGAGAATAAAAATATTTTATGCCTTGTCATTCATGTTCTTTAAATATATTTTGGTTTAGATAATTCAAATTTAATCGAAAGTTTAAACATTATTATTTGCTGCGGGGGGCGCTACGAATGCGTGGATGAGAAACCGCCAGATAATTCATCGGGTTCTGGATTCTTCTGGCAGGTATAGCAATGGGGGTTGTATTCTCTCTCCAGTGACAGTACGTGTCCCCCTCCGGGAGGGATTCCAGCCGTTGCCGGTGAGGGCTATAAGTACTCCGGCCTCAGTACTCGAGCTATTTCAACGGCCGTCATTCAGATCACTCGGATGTCAGAACAGTTAAGTTAAGTTAGTGGGTTCTGGATTCTCCTGGGGGTATAGCAATAGGGGAGGGGTGTATTCGTCCTCCAGTGGCAGTACGTGTCCCCCTCTGGGAGGGATTTCAGCTGTTGCCGGTGATGGATATAATTACTCCGGCCTCAGTATTCGAGCTATTGCATAGGGCCGTGGTGGCCTAGTGGTAAGTCTCGGGTTCAAAACCAGATTTCGCTAAAGATCCGCAGTGTATGGGGCCTGTTGCGCGCTAAATCATACTCAATAGCAGAACGCTCTCTCGCTGGTGTTGTGTGAAAGGTTGGATAGGGGTTGCCTGCTTAGATGTCGTTCTCTTCATCTGACCGTGGTTCAGAATGACGAGGTCCGTATCAAAATAACCCTAGAGTTTCTTCAAAATGTGACGTTAATGCAACTGAAACAGAACAAATCTCGAGCTATTGCAACGACTGTCGTTCAGATTACCCGGATACGAGGTCAGGATGGAGTGATTCAGTTTTCTAATGCATTGTTATTTTCCTAATTAGTAATATCAAAGTGTGGTATAAAATGTTCATAACTTCATGCATAAAAGTGCTGACCCTTTTGGTAAAGCGTTGAAAGATGCGATTTTATTTTTTGATAAAAGTTTTCAAAGTGGCTTTGAAGAATAATTTTTCAAATTCTGTTATAAAATAATTTCCTTTAGCATGTGAAACGAGAGCAACTTAAGCAGCTAGTTGTGAATATATGATGAAGATGAAAACGGTAACAAACTTACATTTTTAGAATCACGGATTTATCCACTATTTGCTCTTACAACATGCAAAGTTTCCTTTTAAGAGAGAGACTAGACGTGGAAACTGAATTAATTAAAGTGTTCAAAGTTATTAACTGGAAATTTTTGTACACTTTATTTTCGTCATCTTAGCCTATATTAGATTAGATGAAACATTTTTTTCATGTTTTGTTTTCTTTTAAGTTTTCTATTTTCATAGAAAGAAACGACTATATTGAATTATCATGGGAAGATGACGAAAGTAGATAATTTATTTGATTTATTGAGTTTCTTAGCTTAGCTGCATTAACCGAATTTCGAAGAACTCCCGAAGAACACGCAAAAGAGTCTTATCGTAGGTAATAAAAAAGTAATAATAATCTATTTTTATGTTAATGTTGGGAGGAAAACTTCCGAAATTCTGCTTGATCTTTGAATTTATCGGAGCTTTCATCTGTGCTAATTTATTAATGGAAAAGTGGATTTAATAGATTTCTTGATTTATTCAAAATTATTCAGTTTTTTAAAGAAAATCAGATAATTAATTTAATAGAGATAATTAATCAGATAATTAATTAGTTAATTTCTAATTAAACTGTAAAAATATTCTCTTCCATATTAAATATTGGGCATATTTTTTTTTCCAAAATCAATAGTTTAGAGTTGTTATATGCGTTCAGTTTGAAATTCCTTTCTGAAACATTAAAATTATTCCCAATTTAAAAAAAAAGGGTTAGAGTAAATAATGAAAAATAAAGTGATTTCGAGTAATTTTGGAGGGGCTGGAACATTTATCACAAAGGCCATTAATTGTTATTAAGAATTAGATTCATACCCATTATTCATAAATAAATGAATATATTGCAGTGAAATCTTATGTGTTGCCTTATATGGTGATATTATTAATGTCTGCAAAATTAGAAATTGATTATCTTAAAATTAAAAAAAAAGAAAAGTTTGTAGGTCCCTGGTCGCCTTAAATATACTTTCAGCAACTTTATTATGCATACTCATATCTGTAAATATGCTTAATAATGAAAAACATTCCATAACATATATTTGATTTTCTTTATTCAATGTTCATTGAAATACTCAGTACAGGGGCGCCACTGGGCATGGTGTCACCAGGTGCGGTAATTCATGTTATCACCCTACTGATGTCAATTGGCGTCGACTTATACTTTCTGTTCTTCGCTTGCAAAACTGAAAGCTTTAAAACAAAAAAGAAAAATTATTGGTCCTTTTTACTTATCCTTTTCACCACACGCTCCTCTCCCATCCAAGTAAAGCCACTGACCTAGTGACTCGCTAGTTAGTATTAAAAAAATAATGTGCAAATTTTGATCCAAAAATTTGAACAATTATTTCACCACATCAGAAAAGGAAAGGAATAATAAATTTTAAAAGTAATCTCAATGAATATCGATAGCATATGGATATTAGTTAAGCTGGACATTTCATATATGGTTCTGTAGAGTAGCTGCTGATCCTGGGAGGCGACTTTACAATTTTGTAACACAGGTTTCATTTCTGCCATGCTACTCTCCATCGAAGGATGGAAGAAAAGATGGATCAAAATTAATGTGCAAATTTTGATCTGCAAATTTGAACAATAATTTCACCACATCAGAAAAGGAAAGGAATAATAATTCTTAAGAGTAATCTTAATGAATATCGACAGCATATGAATAATCTTAGTTAAGCCGGAAACAATATGTAAGGTTTTGTAGAGTAGCTGTTGATCCTGGGAAGCGACATTACAGTTTTATAACACAGGTTTAATTTCTGTCATGCTGTGCTCCATTGAAGGATAAGCTTGTTAACGTTATCTCTCAGAAATGTTGCTGAAGAAACCCTGCTTCCTATAATTTCATAATTTGGTACTTTCTACTCAAATAAGCGATGAAATGATTAGTTATATTTTGCCCTACAAAATTATCCAAGGTTTCTTTAATTTTCAATATAGGTAAAATATCAAGATATATAAAAATAAAACAAGTTTATTTTGTTGAAAAAATTAGGAACAACGTAGGCAGCTATTCAGTAAAACTTAAAGAAGGAATCAAATTTCCAGGAATAACAGTCACATCATTGAAAATATATCATCTAAACTAGTAAAAGATTGACATTGGTTTTTATCTATCGTAAACATTTAAAAAAGCGAAAAAAGGTTTTATTAAAATTCTTATGTAAAAACTTAAATTGTCGTACCAAAGAAGAGAGCAAAATAAATGATTATTTAAAACAATATAAGAATTATTACCTTCACGAGCAGTAACCCAATTCAACTGACCCCATTTCCATACCGAAATAAATTAATAATTTAAAACCTTTGTTAATTTTTTTTAGAATACCAGCAGTCTTAAGAAAATAGTTAAACTTCATATCTTAATAAAAATATCTTAATATAAAAATTACAAAATCTAATCATGTCATGTCATTAATTCAGAAAAGAACCTAACGAATATGTATACGGAAGATCGTTCTCTCTTCCTGATTATAACATTTTTTTCATTTATGCTGAACTTATTTATTATGTTTTTAATGAGAGTATTTTAATTTAAACAAAAGACCTTGAAATATTTTACTAAAAGAATGTTCAATCCTCTATTGTATTTAAATAATTTTTTACCTGTGTTTATTTATCTATGTTTTTAACTGTTTTGTTTTTAACTTGCATATTTGTTGTTTTAAATTGATCAAAGTATTTTGTACTAAAATTCAACTGCAATCACTTTCATATATTTTATTCTCATATATTTTTGAGAAAATTGCAATTTTCTTAATACAGTCTAAATTTAATCTATACTTTAGGTATTTTTTACACTAGAAGCAGGCATAGTGCATTTAAAAGTGTGTATCACAGCTGTGGAAAATGACATTATTTTTAATATTACATACATAATTTTTGGAGCTTTCTTATTATGAAATAAACTACATTTTCGCCTTCTGTGACTTACCGTTGTATGGAAATTACATTCCTTTGATTTAAAATGCTAGTGAAATTTTAATAAAGCACGCTAATAAACAGTTCCAGGCTGTTAAGATATAAATCACTAAAGTGAGGGAGGAGCTTTATTATTCACTCTCTAAAGTAGAGTAGATGAAACTTTCGTTTAAAAAATCAGCAATGTCGCACTGAGTTGCTTTGATTAATTATTCATGTTTTTCTCCAGTGTAAACTATTTCCCATTAACGGATGCACAGAGGAATTTTAATAGTTAGCCGGAAATATAGGAGATGTTCTGTAATAGTAATAAACGCATCGTCTTAAAAGAGCGAGGGTATAAAATGCTCCGTTCTCGAAAGCGAGCAATTTTCTCTAGTAACGAACGATGTATCTCAATAAATTAAAATCTTCGAAAAATAGAACTTTTTCTAGGTAATTTTCGTCGTTTCTTAACCGTTGCTCCGTAATTTTCGTTAGATTAAATGAAAGTGACAGGTAACTCCACTTTTAATGGCTTTTCTATAAATTTTGCTTTTTCATGGAAAAGGTGAGGGAATATTGAAATATCGCCGGTCCAACACGAAAAAAAAAGTGATTTTATTAAGTTTTTGATGCAGTTGCTTTAGCTTAATCTCGGAGCACAGCAAAAGAATATCTAATGGGAGCTTAGGAAAGCAATAAAAATATTATAATTCGGCTTTGCGTTGCATTCAGGAATAATTCCCTGAGTCTGTTCTGCTTTCGACGCTACTGGTACTTAAATAAATGCTAATGGTTTATTAAGAAATGTTATACAGGGTGTCCATAAATTATCATTGCAACTTTAGAATAAAATAACTTCTAAACTATGCTAGACTGCAGGTGCTGCCTGACACAGGCGTCTACAAACGGTTTTCAACAAGTGACAAGATAACTTATAAGGTTTTTTTTGTTTTCCAGGTGAAGCAGATTTTGCGGAAAATGTGGATGCCACAGGAGAAAGCTCAGTGTGTAGCCTGCTTCATAGAAACAACATCCGATACCCAAGTGAAGAAACTTTCGGACACAGTATGGAAGGAAACCACCGTCCCGACCAACTATTTGGGCTTGTTATACGTCGTTTATGGAAACAGGTAGTCTCCATGAACAAGAAGCTGTCGCCGATATATTTCGGAAGCCATCTTGGACAAGGTGCGGCAGGCGTTTGGAAGGAGGCCAACAGAATCAGTGCGTATTGATTTTATAATTTTAATGCATGGAATATTTAACAGAACACATAGAAGCCTGTATGAAATCAATGACCAACCACCGCCAGCTAACAAATAAAATAATAGACCCCCTCAACTTTATCACCAGCCAAGAAGACCTACTTAAATCGGAACAGCCAGAATAACTCCACAATAGCCTGCATTGTTCATCCAGCTATAAAGCTCATGTCTCCCACTACGACCTTCTTCTTCTTTCTTCTGGAACATTCCATGCCAGAGACAGATCATCAGTTTCAGTGTCTCAGGACCCAGCCATATGTTCATCACACGTCTAACTTGTCATTAATAGCATCATGTAAAACTACATGTGATTATTCTAGGACGCAGAGTCTAGTACATATATTTGTGTTTTATGTGTGTGTATATGTTTGTATATATGTTAGCGTTTATATTTGTATTTCCTCTCTCTATATCTTTTTTTGCTCTTGCTTTATCAATAAAGTTCCACACATTCCCACCCAACCGACAGAGCTGGCTCCGAGTTCGGAGGTATGCTGGTGTTATGTTAAGTGTTCAAAACTCTGAAGTTGTTCCCCATATGGACAGCCTCCTTCTTTACCGAATGGTATCTCTTGGTGAGCTCCAAATACTCCGTGACTTGTCAACCTAATTTTACTAATGAAAAGCTAATTTGATTGGATGTCGAATTTCTGACGCGATTGACGTGTTAAGGCAAATATATTGTCTGAGAAAAAATGTTTTTATGGAAGTAAAAATATTTAATGAAAATCATCAAACCTTGCTGGAAATAATGGAAACTTTGAAAAGATAGTTTTAAAAATATTATCTGAAAATCTTGCAACCTAGAAATTTACAGAAAATGATATTTGAGTACAGATCATTGCTGATCTTTAAGACGGATGAAGTGAAAGGAAACCGAAAAGAAAAGAAGAGAGAAAATCGATCTTCAAAAAAAGTCCAAAAAAATGCAAAAGTGAAAATTTCCCCAAATGTCAAAATTGTGACGCAATTGACTTGTTAAGGCAAAGATATTCTCTGACAT
>BGPR01017914.1:15976-26577 GCA_013235015.1 Araneus ventricosus | reverse complement strand
TCTTTCCATTCATTGTTGGACATTTTCCTTTTTGGTGGGATTTTTTTTTGAATGTGTGAATAATCATAATATCTGCGATATTTTGATTTGCCTTCGACTTCTTTACACAGTGATGGGAAATGCCTGCTAACAAATCGTAAAGGGCTTGTGTCTACCGTACATTTGGATGCTGTTGATCTTAAAATTATCTTAAATCAGCAAATTTTGTAGAAATTTCTTCGATTAAGTTCATGTGCAAATCAATTTGGCGCAGACGAAATATTAACAAATGCAGTGGCAGCCATTTAAATTGGTTCTGCGAAATGGTGCAAGCAGGTATTTAGCAATTAAAATTACTCTATAAATAACCACAGCTGATAGTGAGGCATGTGCTTGAAAGTGACGTAAGGTTTCAAAGTCATAGGACTCCAACAACCTATGGAAAAAAATTCTGATAAAACGTTCCAAGTCGGAAGCTAAACGCAACAAGTGCCAGCACGTATTTGTGACAGTCGGGAGAGAATGTAGCAAGCAGCTGGCAAACCCGTGTGACAGTCGGGAGAGAAATTAGCAAGCAGCTGGCACACCGGCTTCGAGGTGCATTGAGTCACCATTAAGACTACCCGTGTGCCAAATTTCAAGGCTGTAAGTGCAATAGATTTGTCTGGACATCGCACGCAGGCACACAAACATTGCCTTTTATAAGTATGGAAGCACTCTTCCGATGTTCATGAGATTTTCTACTACAACTTTCGTTACTAAATTCGTGACAATCAGATCTGAGATATTGTTGGCAAACTGAAAGCCCGTCGGAAACGGGCACAAATCTTCTAGTATTTAATAAAAAGAGAGAGTAAAAGATTTTAGTTGTTGGATACTGCAGTTACATTGGCTCATATAACAAGATTTGTTTATACTGCTTATAATTCCGAGGTATCTTTTGATAGCTCGCTGGTAGCTTGGTGGCTAGTTGGTAGTTGGAAGATGAACGACTTCACCGAAAATCCCCCAAGTATGGGGAGTCTATTCATTCCACAGACACTCCCTGATTTGAAAATGAAATAACCCACTAACGGAGATAGAGAGAAGAATTAAACCAACAGTATATTTATTTTGGAAGCTTTAAAAATCTGATATAGAAGTTCCAAAATTATTTACATATGTTGCAGGCAGGTGGCGCTGTAGTCATTGTGCAAAGTCTGGGAAAGAAGCCATAAACAATCCTTTACAATCAATCGTTGGAATCACATCACAGTCAATTCAAAATGTTCACCTTTCGCAACGCAGAGATGGCGCACACCAAGAATGTATTTTTAAGTAACCCCCTAAAGTATGTGAACAGAAATGGTGGTAATAAATGGTAACTAAATTTGAAGCCTCCAGAATAGAGTCATTGCTTTGAACTATTCCACATATGCTGGAACAGGTCTGGATTGGCCTCCATACTCATCTGTTCTCACTCACCTCGACTACTTCTTGTGGGGCACGTGGAACTATACTGTTTTCCGGAAAGATACTACAACACTGCATGAGCTTGAATAGTTTATCTGTGGGGCATATGTCAGCTTTTCAGTTCACACACTACAGAGGACTACTGAAAATTTCATTCTTTGTATGCTCCATCTCTCTGTTATGAAAAGTGCACATTTTGAGTTGATTGTGATGTGATTGCATGTTTATAGCTTCTTTCCCGGACTCAGTACTATGATTGCAGCGTACAGTGCCACCTACTGGCAACATTTGTGCATAATTCTCAAATCTATGTATCAGATATTTACAGCTTTCAAAATAAACTTACCTTTGGTTTCCTTTTTCTGTCAATCTTCGTTGCCGAGTTATATAATGTTAAAATCAGGGAGTCTTTTGTGGGACACCCTGTATCAAATAGGTCCGGTGTCAGACGTCTTCTGCTGTGTGGTGTGGAAATTTGAAGAGAAGGATGCAAAAATACCATCCTCTTTGTATGACTACGGTTCAAAATTATTAGATCGGTCGCAAAAAAAGCTTCATAACTGGACCTTAACCTAACTTAACTACTAAATTAAGCAAACCGAGTAAAGTATTACGCTTTCCAAAAAATTTTAAAACCCGAAAAAATAATCAACAGAACTTATTTGAAAGATTAAATTTAGCTCTTTAAAATGTCATAAAAATCGTTTCTGTGCGATAATTCTTTCGGAGATTATTGGCGAAAAATTGGCCGATAACGGCGAAATTCGGTTTAATACTTAAACAATATAAATTAGAAAAAAAATGCACACTCCTTACTTTCCAAAGTATATTTGTCCCAACTTTGGCAACTCTAGGATCAACAATCTGCCCTGTAGATCGCCAACTGATAATTATTAATAATATATATAGAATTTAATGCGTTATAAATTTAGTATTACAGTATAAATAAGAATAAAATTGTATTGAAATAAAATATTTTATTCCATTACTCGCTCTTTCATTTACTAAGGCCCCTACTCCATTAATATGCCTGAGGCTTTGAAATACAAATAGTTACAATAGGTAACTGCTTCCAATTATAAATGAGTGTCGAAAAAAGATCAGCGAATGACTGGACTTTTAATTTTACAGACCATTTATTTTTACTGATACATAAAAATAGAAATAATTGCTTATAACATAAAGTATAGCTGTGGTAAGGTTTAACTATTAACTAATAATGGCATGCTACCACCTACAAATACAATTACTTTCAATCACCAATAAATATAGATATATATGTTAAAATTGAATAAAAAGTTTTAAATATTATATATAATCGAAATAATTCTCCTTGCGATGGAAAAGGAATTGGGATATGAATTTAGTTCGTGCCTGTCTGCAACAAATAGTATTGATTCCATGGGTTGACTTGAAATTGTTCGCATATTGACGAAGATCATTAAAGATAGTTTGAAATACTTGCAACTCAGGTTCGAATTGGTTAGTATTTATTTTTCAGATTCTACTGGAAGAAAAAACACCTGTATAAATGTAGAAGGGGGAAAGGGGGTCAAAACTAGTCCTTCAATGTATAACTACACATCGCTCCCCTTTGATAATTAACTCAGATTGCAGCAAAAGCATCTGCGAATGGCTGGCCGGTACTTTTACAAACCAGTTATTTCCGCTGGTTGGTAATCTCCTGAGCTTAATACAGCCCCAGGCTTCTTCAGAAAGAAGAAGCTTGACAGCCATTTTTAGGTCTTCTTCTCCAGCCTGAACTGGGATGTGATTGACGACAATTGTTGTCCACTCAGTCACATCTGTCAGGGAGATGGCTTTGTACTTCCTGAGCTCATTGTAAACGCTTTCGATGAATAAAAATTCCTTTTCAAGCTGTTCAGCTGCGTCTTTGACTATCTTTGCATGCTTAGACTGAAGACGTTTATGTATAGCTATAGAAGACAGAACCACATTCAGGACGTCGATGACAATTCCAAGAGCAACAAGGGTCCCCATTGCAGCGATTCTGGCAATAGCAGCTGGCGCAGTTCTTCCAGCAGCGGCTGTGCCTTTTGTAGCCAATCCGACGATCATACGACTAGTATGGACGCCAATGTCCAACGCGCTCATCAGGCCCAAAGCCAAATGATGAGTTATCATGACACAATCCAAGACAAGTCGATTCTCATCTCTCATCACACAGACGACGAAGATGAAAGTCATAACGGCTGGAGCAACATCATCGCCAAATTCGTCCTTTATTTTGCTGCACTTGCTCATCTTTCCCATGCACATCTTCAAAACTTGTTTGAATTGATTCTTGAAATCACCTACCTTGAGATTCTTCAAGTTTATCATTCCATCAAGGAATTTCTGCACGCATTCAGACATTTCATTTACAAGAGCGTAATTGAGGAGAGATCCCAGAGCTTCTTTCAACTCTTTGGTGTGAGTGAACCACTGTGCCATGGTTGAGAAGTTCACTTCCTCTTGCATGGCAAGGGTCTTGGCCTCCTCCAACTTATTTTTCAAAAGGGCGATTTCCGTACCAGTGGTACCGACAACGACACCTCCCCCTAAAGCAGAAGCAACTCCTCCGCTAATGGCAAGTGGTAAAGTTACTGGTGCCAGTGGTGTGAGGAAAGAGAGACCTGCCACAACACCTGAAAAGAACAAAAGACCATACAATAAGAGGTGGCAAGTTAATGGTTGTGTTTTTCATTAATCAATTTTTTAATAATATTTTCTTTTCGATATGCTCGCGCCCCCCATTTAGTGTCACTGCTTTATATTTAAAACGAAACTAGATTTAATAGAAGTTGACGCCAAAGAATCAATCGATGACAAACTATCCGAAAAAATGTTGATCCTAACCCCATTCTCCAGGGCCCAGCACAGGGCAAAATTAATCGCCGAGAGCTCGGCCTGGAAAACGGAGTTATAGTAGTTTAATTTGAAACAAGTATAATCTCTAGAACCTCAATGCAATCATAGTTATTACTGAGTTTGATTTAATATGGTTTTAAAAAATCTATAATTGAGAAGAGAATAGTTATTAGTGCCTTGAATTAACTTCTCAGGAAACTCTTGGAGAAGTTAACGCCTTGTCTACGAAGCGGCGTAGTGACCGGGGGTATATATGTCAGTTTTAAGTAAGTAGTCAAAATCTACTGGGAGTAGCCATTTTCATTGCAAAATATGATAAGGGCACGCAAATATAATACCATACTCCTGACACGATTTACGCTTGTTAAGCCACTGATGGCTACTGGGATAAAACTGCCAAAGGCTGCTAATTTGTAATCAATATTTAATTAAATTATCGATTGAATAAAATACGGCCGACGCTGTCTTTTTAACCTTTTGTTTGTTATATTAATTGTAATAATATTGTTTATAGGCTGGATATTATGTGTGAATTGCGTGCGATAAAATTCGGCGAACGCTGTCTTTCTAACTTTTTGTTTGTTATATTAATTGTAATAATATTGTTTATAGGCTGGATATTATGTGTAAATTGCGTGCGATAAAATACGGCCAACGCTGTCTTTCTAACTTTTTGTTTGTTATATTAATTCTAATAATATTGTTTATAGGCTGGATATTATGTGTAAATTGCGTGCGATACACTGTAAAAAAAATCCCGTAAAATTTACGGTTTTAAACTGGCAGCTGGGTTGGTTGTACAACACCGTAAAAGTTACGAAGTAAATCCGTAGGCACAACGGTTTTTTACCATACAGGAACAAGTTTTTCCCGTAAAAGTTAGGAAGTAAATCCGTAGTCACAACGGTTTTTTACCGTATGAAATCAAGTTTTCTCCGTAAAAATTAGGTCATCGAAGTAAGTGACGTCATCGACTGAGATGAGTTGTTTTTCTCCTTCTGTTCGAGTTGAGATGAAATGTGCTGATGTGTATTATCAATAGGAATATTAATTAATCAAGGCTTAATTATTAATTTCAATTCATTAATCAATAATAAGTTAATTATATTAATTGAGTAAGTTCAATTAATATAATTTTTAATTGAACTTACTTGGACGATTTCGATGCAAGATGGTGACAAAACTTCTAACTCCTCCGAGCCGGGGATCGAAACCGCGTTCATAGAAATAAAAGGCTCTCGCTCTAACCACTAGACCACCGGAGGCTTCATAAAATGAAGTAAAAATAATCTATTTGAGTTTTAAAGTCACTATAGCTCTAGTGGCGCCACCTAGTGGTGTAAAAATCAACTATTGCCAGAACACGTGTTTTAAGGTTAGCTTTCATGAGTGACAACAGGTTACTGCAACATGTGTAAACAATAGTGGAGATGGAACCCTATTAAAAACATGAAATGAATGCAATAAAATTACATTTAAGAAAAGGGAAAGTTATCGTACGGAAAGCAATACCGTATGACGAAAAATAGAATTTGAACTGACGGTTTTAAACCGTTTATGGCTGGAGCGGAAAACGGTGAAAAACCGTTTTGTCAACAAAACAGCTTTAAACCGTCAAATATACGGAAAAAGTCCGGGAAAAAAACGGATATTTTTTACAGTGTAAAATGCGGCCAACGCTGCCTTTCGAACTTTTTGTTTGTTATATTAATTGTAATAATATTGTTTTTAGGCTGGATATTATGTGTGAATGGAGTGCGATAAAATACGGGTCAAAGCTGTCTTTTTTTAAATTTTTGTTTGTTATATTAATTGTAATAATATTATTGATAGGCTGGATGTTATGTGTAAATTTCGTGCGATAAAGTACGGCCAACTCTGTCTTTCTAAATATTTTTTTGTTATATTAATTGTAATAATATTGTTTATATTATGTGTAAATTGCGTGCGCGACAATTCAAAAGCTTTGCAGGGGAAACTGTTGAACCTAGAGCTACCAAATTTGGCATGTAGTTACTTCTAGGGTAATAGATGCTCGCCAAGAAAGGGTTAAAAATTAATCGAAACATCAACGTTTTCCCTCGATAATATAGTATATAATACAAAAGTCATGTTTACAGCGCTTTAAAATTCAGAAGAGTAACCTTTCAGCGATACCAATTTTATTTCCGTATTTTTTTCTCTAATTTTTTAAAAAATTAAAATATTTTTAAGCAAATTTTACAATAATACTGCTCATTGTTTTAGTTAATGCGTTTATACATACGCGCGTTGATGAGATATTAAATACAATTCTTTGCGTGCACGTTATTGTTGCTAATATTAATAGTAAAATTTTAAAAAATAAGATAAAAACTGACGGATCAGGCCTAAAACCTTATCGTGCAACGATGTTTCGACTACAAACTCGAATTTCCTTTAATTTTAGCTATTTATTTATTTTTACGAATTAAAAAAAAGAATGAAGGAAAACTAACAATCACGAATCAAAAACAAAGATAATATTTATTCTTAACTTAAAAGAAACATTTGAATTGGTATTTAAGAATAAATACGGCATCTTAATTAATAGAAAACAAATTGATTATCTTCTTTTAGCGTAAAGAACTATACCTGCTCGAAGGAGCGAATCGCAGTTAACTTTTTCCGTACTCTTTCACAGAATACTCAAAGTCAATACTCTACGACTTAGGAATGATAGATATTTATATAAGAGTTCCCTTTATCCTTTTTGATATTGAAAAATATCTCCTTAACTTTAAAAATGTTTTGGGATTTTCTGCCTAAGTATTTGATTTTAAAAGTCGATGGAGATTTAAATTTACTGTTCAAATTGAATGCATTCATATCCTAAGCTTTATTAAATTTGCCACTCACAATGTTTAATAATTTTTATTCTCTTATATGTTAAGAATTTAGTGACTATTTCTCTGTAACCAGGGAGTTTTCTAAATGAGCCCATTCTAGTAGTGTTTAAGTGTTTCATGTCATGTGATCTCACCGTATGACAAAGTAATGTTCGCACAATTAATTATATTGTAAACAAGATTAAATAAATTAATTTTCAAATCTAGAGTCTTTCTTCATTCGTGCCAAGAGTCAATTTCTTGTTACTGTTTCAGATAGGCCAGCTTAATGTTATCTAGGAGATATTTGCACTGCTGATATGTTTATTTCTTTATGACTCCTATCTGTTGAATGATTATGTGTTGATATAAAAAAATTGACCAATGTACTGATCGATAAATCTAGAATAACCTTTTGGAATGAAAAATGGAATGATAAAACCTTCATATAGTAAAAAGTTAAATGTCATGAAAACACACACACACAGAATCACAGCGTAAATATTGGAATGTGTGGAAACAATAAAGTCATTGACTATCTCTGTATTGATCAATATGCAATATTTCATTACTTTTGTAACATTAACGTAAAGGAATCTACCTTTGCCTTCAAGCTTGCCGAAAAGGGATACGGACTCGAATTTCCGTTAATTTAATTTATTCTTTTCTTCCTTCTCACTAGTTGGAATTCCTCCGTATTTCGGATTATCCGAACATCTTTTTTTTTAATTTTACGATTTTTTTAAAAAAAAGAATGAAGGAAAAATAACGATCACGAATCAAAAGAAAATTTATTGTTTATTCCTAACTTAAAAGGAACATTTAAATTAGTTTTTAGGAATAAATACAGAGTCTTAATTAATAGGAAAAATTTGGTTATCTTCTTGTATCAATACTTTACGGTATTTGGTATATCTCGAGAATATTTTACCGAATTTTCCAGAATCCGAACAGAGGTCAACCACAATTAGTTCGGATTCCCGAGGCTCTGCTGTACTTCATTGTGTCGGGCATGATCGCGGGTTTCTTTAAAAACGCTGAATTAATAAATTGTTTCATAATCCGGTGATTTCCCCTTTTCGTTCTATATGTATTTGCTTTCATCAGACTTCTGTTTTTTTGCTGACGTTTCCCTCTCAAAAGAATGATGATTAAAATGAACTGCTGCTTAATAAAATAGTTTAAGTAAATTCGCGAGATTTGTTTTGGTGTGAAGGCGTCAAATCGTCTAGAATTTAGACAATTCCGCTTTTAAGCTGTTGTGTTCCCACTCAGACAGACAGACATAATTCCAAAAATGTACTTTTCGTGCTCGGGGAGGTCTAAAACGTGGAGATTCATCAAAAGCTCGATGTCCATTGTTTGGTGATTAAAACAATAATAAATTTAATACCCGATTAATAATAATTTATGAAAGAGCCTTTATTTTTGAACCATTTTGTATATATTGTGTTTAAACAAATGAAATATTACTATGCTATTTCTGTTTACATGAAAGACAGAATGAAAAACTAGTGCAAAAAAATCGTGAAGATGGGCAATTTTTAAAAAAAAATACTACAAAAATTATGAAAAACTAAACTTTTAAAAAATTTGCAGTAAAAGATAAAGAAACATTAACGATGAAATTCACCGCTATTTTTATTATATATTATTTGTATCACTTGCATATAGGTTGTATTATTTACCTACTGGTGGTATTAAGCACGTATTTTGGGCACAGCAAAAGTGGTGAGTTTTTCCGAAGGTAAATTTTAAATTTAAACTTTTATATTTAAAAAAATTTAATAAGCTCTTTTTACTCATAATTAAAAATCAAGTCAATCCGCAACATTTTATTAAAAAGCGAAACTAATTCGGGATGGTTTTTTTTCAAGCAAAGATAAAGAGAAAAAAAATCGGGATATTACCATGTATAAATTTTTAAAAATTCATTTGCAAAATTCACTCCAAATCTCTTTAAAAACTATATGTGCAAGAGAAGGTGTCTTTTTGTACAATTAGACGGGAGAATGTCCCGGTTTTTTACTTTTTGTTTCTGCTTGAAAAAATATCCCGTATTAGTTCCGATTTTTAATAAAATGTTTGCTAATTGACCCGATTTTAATGTTTATTGGCTGTATGCTGCCTGTACATTGCGTGATGCGACGTACATCATCTAAAAATCGTTCAAACTGCTCTATATGGCAGACCGTTTTACCTAGAGATACTGAATCTGGCACGCAGTTACTTCTTGGATAGTAGTATTAAAAAGCAGTTTTTGAAGATTTAAATTAGATTTTCAATTAATAAATTAATAGAAATTTTAATGTTTTTCTCAATAAATTCGGAGTACATATTGCAGAAAAACATCTTTACACCTCTTAAAAAATTAGCTTTTTAGTGACACCTATGATATTTCGATACCATTTTTTTAATAGATTAATAGAAATTTTAACGTTTTTCTCAATAAATTCGGAGTACATATTGCAGAAAAACGTCTTTACACCTCTTAAAAAAATTAGCTTTTTAGTGACACATATGATATTACGCGATACCTTTTTTTTCCCCTAATTTTAATAAACTTTTATAAATATTTTAAACTTATTTTAGAATACATTTCACTGTTTCAGTCATTGCATTTAAACACATGCGGTTTGCAACGATATTAAAGACATTTTTGATGTGCGCATTAGCGTTGCTATATAAGAAATAGTAAAGTTTTAAAAATAGGACAGAGACAGAAGAATCAAGCTCACAAAACGTTATCATCCTACGTAGTTTCGAACTATATTGAATCTTTTTCTCATTTAAGATTTTTCAAACCATTTTCGAATAGGATTTAAATATAGCCTAAATAGTTAAAATATAGCAGGAAATATAGCTTACCTCCTGCAGCTGCAACCACGCCGCCAACGACTTTAGCTATATCACTATTGAATTTATCTGTTTGTATTTTCTCGGCGATTTCTTTTAGTCGCTGGACATTACTCTTTCGAAATGATGACCAATGGTCAAAGTTCTTAAGAAATGCTTGATTTGCTTTTCTCGATTTCTTGAAAAGCTCGACAACGCGTTTGAAATTGTCCATTGCCGCTTCCATTTTGATATCAAAACTCAATACTGAATCGTCATCATCATCAGGATCTTTCTGGCCCTTATGGATTTCGTCGTAGGCGACATCATATGCAAACGAGGCTAGCGACAATTCACTGTCGGTTATAATAGGTTCTTCGTCGTTTCGGTTTGATCCGAAAATTCGTTCGAATAATTTGGCGCGGTTCATGATGAAGATGGGTTCGACAGCTTTCAGAGCAAGAGAGCAACAGGTCTGCTGTTACAAGCGACTTTGTTTTGACTGAGCTATATTGCGCCGACTATTGAACGCCAAACAAGCGCTCAGCGTTAATTGGATAGGTTGATTGTTCAAAAAGTGGTGTCGCAGAAGTAGGCTGTCCAAACGACCTATTTTTT
>BGPR01017914.1:0-15966 GCA_013235015.1 Araneus ventricosus | reverse complement strand
TTTTATAAAATACATTTTCTATAGTCTAAACCTTTTTAAAATTTTTGTAGCTCATTTCAACAGAAGATATATAAGTATGCATTTCAATGAAAGTTGTAAGATTTTATAGCTGATTCTATCATTTTAATGCGTTTTTCTCTCTCTCTCTCTCGATCTGATATTTTATACTGTGTAAATATTGAATTACTCACAAATTTTTTTAAAAAAAATTTCTAAATTTATATTTTATGAAAAAATTTTCTGCTGCGAGAAAGAAGAATGGTCTACATAATTAACACATTTGTATTGAAATTACAGCAGTCAAAGTGTGGATGTTGTTAACAGATTTAAATTTATTGCGTTTGAAATAAACCAAGGATTTTCCTAATTTTTTTTCAAAAATTAACCGAAATAATTGCCTTCTTTTATAGATAACCTTAAACATTTAAAGTCAATTGGTTTAAAAAAATATTTAAAAACCACATATTGACTTTTTATTTTTATATAAAATAATTTTTTAGAATCGTTCGTGTACCTATAAATATGAACAATTTCAACATCAAAATTGCCACCAAGGAGCGATAAAGTTGGATTTGTGTCAGACAAGATCAAAAAAGGGGATTCCCCGTTCGGCCGGGTCAGCCGAAAAACAGATGCACAAAACGGCACATTTTTCAACAGACAGCAGGAATCATGCAGGGGTTTACTAGAGGAGTTACGCATTCTGATTGGTTGTTTAGAACTGAGTTACCTCAGTGAATATTCGACTGTTATTTGTTCTGCCAGAGATGCGAAAATTTCCCTTCTCCCCCTTCTCTATCGTGAAAACGTGCTTATCTTGCTAAAATATCGTTGTTTTGCTTTTCCAACACACAGTCAAACTTGGCGGTCCAAAATGGCTATAAGTACGCCGAAGTTAAACTATAGATTGGCCTGACAAAAAACGTGTAGGTCGCAGGGCCATATGGAAATGGCCTTTCCTTATGGAAATTTTTAATAAAGTATTTTTATTTAAATTTATATTTCAAGTTAAAATCTTTATCGCAAACACTATCCAGATCTAGCTGCACACAAACATAACAGTTGTCACTGAGGGACTCGGTATCCGGAATCTTCCATTTCTTCAGAAGCAAAAATTTGTCATTACCCGCCAAAGTGAAATCGGGCCGTCCCACATTTGTACCAAAATCCTGGCCAAAAGTCCAAAATTTGAAATGTGCTCAACAATTGTAAGAATGGTATTACTAATATAATAGCCCAGATCCTCCGGTAACGCTCTGACGTCACCAACAATAAAACTCGCACCATAGCACTGCGAGACGTTAAACAGCATTATTTCATTGTTAGAGAACCTAAATTTCAGTCATTTTAAATTTAAAAGAGTAATTGTCGTTCTAATTTCAAATTTAATAGCTCTAAAATAGTGGAATAAAATTTTCTATCGATTGATATAAAATTTATCTCGCATGATCAATAGTTCCCGAGAAATTTTAAATTATATTAATCCTATATTTCAAATTAATTTCCGTTTTTTAATAGAAAGTAGTAAATTACGTCAGTGCGTATATATCATGTATATCAGGCGCGTGATATAGTTTGGCCGCCAAATTGTATCTGAATGCAATGGTGGCGATGTTGTTTTCTTGCCAAGAATTAAATTAGCCACCAGTGACGTGAATCTACCATTTGTTATCAACCGCCGCCAGTTTCCGTTAATTCCAGCCTACACGATGACTATCAACAAATCGCAGGGGCAAAATTTCGATCATGTTGGAATTTACCGCGATGAGTCTGTCTTTTCACACGGACAACTCTATGTTGCACTTTCAAGGTCTAGGATTCCCAATCACGTTAAAATTCACACAAAGACATCTGAAGTACAAGGAAGATTGTTAAACAACGAAAAATACTTCAGACGGAATGTTGTTTACCAAGAGGATTTTTGAATAAAGAAATATTTAAATAATATGTAAATAAAAAAAAATTCCTGTCATAAAACATGTTTATTTTATTTGTTTTCAATCAATGTTGAACATTTCTCTCGCATATATATCTATTTAAACACGTCAAATTTGAAGGGAAATCTCTCGAATGAAGGGACAATTTGCACCCGTCAAACCATGACGGGTGATTTTCTAGTTTTATAATAGCTGACTAAATGGTGCGTTTATCAAAGTTCATTTCAAGAACAGGAGTCATATCCTTTAGCTCCTAGCCTCAGTTGAAAAACAGATTTCTTTGTTAGTGGACGAAGTTTTTATCACATTTCAGTTTTATTTTAATGTTTAAATTTTTTTTTTTTGTGGCTACATAAACTGATGGTTTCAAGTTAAATAATTTTTATATGTTAAATAAAGGTAAGACTTTTGTTTTAAATTATATATTAATTCGAATATATTTATTTTCCACATAATAAAAAAATTTTAAAAAGTTAATTTTTATGCCTTTTTAGCTCTAATTTATGCATTGTGAAAGCTTTTTAAAGGTGTGCCGGACTTTGCCGGGCCTATTATAAAACATAGCCATGATAGTTATAATACTAAGGGTCAATTTTAAAGATAAAATCTTGCGCATATTTAAGCCATTTTTTATATAATTTTTTTATAAAATAGCTTTTTTGTTATTTCCATGACTTTATTATAACATTTTTTGACAAAAAGTGAGTTTACTACTTCTTAAGGTGTTGGCGGGTTGTAACCCTGTAACGGGGAAGTTGGTGCATGTGTCGACATATTACAGGGCAGTTTGTTCACAATGCCAGTGTTAATTGTCGCGGAGGTCGGTCCGGCAGTGCAATCCGCATGCCTAACCTGGTCGAGGTTCCCGTTTATGATTGCCGTACTGCTAAATTACTAGACCAATCTGAGTGCACTTTAAACATGAAATATCAGATATCATAAACGAAGAAATTCAGTGCACTACAGAAGTAGAGCGGGAAAGATTAAATACTCAGTGCTACTGACAATGGGCGATGGAAGAGCCTGCAATACTGCGACAGGGGCAACATCTACAATTAGGTGCTACATCTGTGGACTTACATCGTAAGACTTTAATAAATTACATAAGAGATTTCTAGAAAACCAAGTTATTTCGAAATTTTTTCTGTCAACTTTACATACACGCTTACAATTCTTTGACTTATAAGTGACAGGCGAGAATAAAGAAGAGAAAAAAATTGTAGGAGGCGTTAAAAAGAACATCATCCAAAGAAAGTTGAAGGCAGAACTGGGACTGCTTCTTGACAATCCGAAGCAACCCTTCGAACATTAAATGATGGGAATATAGCTGGACGCTTCTTTTCAGATCTAGAATTCTTCTTAGATTGCTTCACGAATCACTGTACTAGATGTAGAATTTATTTAAAGGTTGATAGTGATATTGGAAGCTATAATAAGTGGGTATCATATTGATGAAGAAAGTTCTAAGTATATGCTGATGAAACAAGACCTATATGAACCTTTATAATTACACCTTATGACTCCAACAATGTACAAAGTTTTAAGACTTAGGGTCACTGTAATTCAGTAAGTGGGGAAATACATATTAGCCAGCTGTCAGAAGAAGCTACCTAGGCCAGAAACAAATACTTTAGACTGTAACGTTCGAACTACTCTAGAAAGTTCAATAGAGAAGTTTTCAACATAGATGTTTTGAATTTGTTTCTTTTAAGCAGTGATTCATTTATGATATGGGCTTGACAAAGACCACGCGAGATACTTTGTGGTAGCGAGACCCTACAACTTCTTCAAGGCACGTCTGAGGGAGGTCCTTCTAATAAACATCAAAATGAGAATGATAAAAACGAAGAACAGAGCTCTAAGGGATCAGATTAAAGCCGTTATTCTATCCTAGGAACTGGAAAACGTGTATATCTATATTGCAATGTCTCAACTTTGGCAAACTCTAAATGTAAATATGCATTATATATATATGAAAGATCAGGTTTTAAAGGTGAAGTGATCCATGTTGTTAGGGAAAAGACAGCAGTTGTTAAATCTTCATTTATTCCATCGTAGACAATAGTATGTTACTTTCCAATAGTTGAAATAATCGTATTATACGAGTATCCATGACCAGACTTAAAAAAGTTAACGCGCGAAGCAGCGCGACGTTGTTATTCGTTTACATGTTGGAGTGAAAAAGGGCGGATAGGAATGCGCACAAAGTTTAAGTACCCAAAAAAGGGAATTTTCCCGGAAAAGACTCTTGACTCGAAAAGAAAGTTGTAGCGCGCTTATTACGATTAAAGTAGAAGCAATTAAAATGAGGTGTCGTTAAAAGATTATTTAAGAAAGTTAAAAAATTAAAATATCACATATATAATATATCAATAATTAAAATTTTATAAATTAAAAATTACATAAAAGTAAAACAAATCTATCAACTTTTACTTTCCTCTTATAAGCAGTAAAGAGTTAAGAATTAGTAAAGTACTTTATATTTATTTAAAAAGAACATTCTTTTCTGTGTTTATGAGTTTATTTAAGTTTATTTATTAACATAATATAAATCAAAAGTCAACAGCAATTATTTTAACTTTTAAAAGGATGAACAGCATTTTTGACCAGGATTTTGTGACAAATACTCCACTGTGGTGTCTGTCTCCTGATATGTTAAAAAAATGTTTTCCCAAGTGTGACATCAAGTTTCAACTGCACAAGTACTAACACCCATGGAATGTAGAATACATGTTTAATAACAATATAGTATATAATATATACAGAGAAAACATTTCTTCTTCTTCTTTCTAATATTTCTGATCTGAATCAGATTAGATCCATGAGGTCGTTCGCCTTCATCACCTCCAACACAAAATCCGGTTGCTCAAGCAGGTCATCATACACCAAGGCAACACAGTCAAGTAGATGTTGCGGAGTGGCCTCAATCATGTTGCACTTTGTGCAGATATTGGACCTCTTATCACCACGAGAGAATCTGAGGGTTTTGAAGTGACCGGAAGTTAAGCGAGCCAAAACTGTTTGGTCTTTCCTATCCCCCTTAAAATGTGTAGTAGCACCAGGGTCTTCACTACGATACCATGAATGAGCTGGTGGATGCCTCCAAGAAATGTTAACAAAGACCTTTCTTCTTGAGTATAACTCAAGGTAGGTCAAGAGTTCTACATAGGCCTCAGGCATGGTAGTACCTTCTTTAGCAAGACTATCAGCAATATCGTTATATTTTAAATTTACATGTGAAGGTAGAAAAGCATTTTGGTTATATTAGGGTTCAATAGAGAGATTAGTCAAGAGAGAACATCACAAATATTTGGTCAGTCAGCCTGCATCATCCATCTCAGGTCTCGGGAACTAATTACAGTTATGTTTAGAGGGAAACTCTGGAACCGTCCAGAATTCCTTAGCAGTCTTTCACAGTGCATCACCAACCACATCCGTTCATTTGACGGGCAGTGTCTATCTGCACACCTGGAATGCATCTGTAAAACATCTGGGAATACAATTAGCGCTCCTTCCCACCTGTGGGGGCAGCAGAACGATTACGCTACACAAGTTGCATGTCTATCGAAAAAATAAAATTCAAGCACAAAATATTTTATTAATATTTTTCGCCCGCAATAATCCCGATTAAGCAGCTGGTTGCCAAAGGTGGCTTGTAATATATAAAATAAACTTTTAATGATTTCCATAAAAGAGTGGGAAAAATAGCAGGCATATTATTGCTTGTTGCTCATTATTAAGTTCTATATTTTTGAATACATAATACAATAAAAATGCAGCAATAAGCAACAACATAATAAATGCTGATAACAAGCAACAATGTACCATTTTGTGGCGAATTTACCTAATAACCTTGGCAAAATATATTCAAACAAAAAATTCAATATAAAGGCTTATAATTAGGATGCTTACTAATGTGACTAAAAATATGAATTTTAAAATCCAACGCCTTCTTAACCTTCTCTTCACACATCTTTGGAGTTCGTTGTTTAAATCTTGGTATAACTTCACCTGTGCCTGCAAATTATTAACTATAGCGTACATTATCTTTACTTCATCACTAAGCGATCCTTCAGCCAATTCAATGGTACTTAAGACGACGGTCACAACATCCAAAGTTATTCCGATGCCTGCAATCGCGCCAACTGTGACTTTTCCCGCCAGTTGTCTGGGAATCAGCTCGCCAAATCTGGAGTCTTTCAGACCTGCTGCAGCTATCAGTCTGGTGATCTCCACAGTGGCATCTATAGCACTCACCAAGCCAAGACACATGCTATAGTTGAGGATAGCGCAACCTCGACGCCGGATCATGAAAACGACTAAGATGATACTCAAAATGACGGCAGCCAGTGGAGGTCCAATAATCAAAAATTCTGTAATTCTTGGAAGCAACTTAGTCAAAAAAGATGTCAAGGCACGCAGATGTGGCCCAATATCGTTCAGGGTCGGTGGAATTTTGCGAAGAAAATCGATGAGGTCATTCAAAATTTTGCTAGAAGTGCTTTTACCAAAAAGGCCATCGATAGCATCATTCAACTCTTCAAAAAATTCAAATATTCCCAAACGTTTCATCAATCTACGATCTTCCGCGATGACTTCTTTAGCTTCATCTAAGCTCTTTTGAGTCAAAACTAGCTCTGTAACACTTGCTCCGACGTTTCCAATAGCACCTCCTGCGGCTACTACACCACCTGCTACAGCCAATGAGGATGCAGCTGGAGCAGCTGGCAGAAAGACAGAAGGCAATAATGAGAATACAGCCGTACCTAGCCAACCTGGAAGCAGGGGAAGCGCTGCAGGTGGGAACAGCAATGATCCTATGGTGGCCACTCCTAGGAGAAAAATATGCCAGATAATACATATGAATAAACATCTATCTATACTTATAAAAGTCAATGTTTGCGCGTGTGTGTGCAATGTCTAGACGAATCTATAGCACTTACAGCCATGAAATTTGGCAGACAGGTAGTCGTAATGGTGATTCAATGCATCTCGAAGCCAGAATTTTAAAATTTAATCTAGAACTTTTTTTATTTAATGTTTTGTGTGGTTTTGGGTCATTTTTGGCACGTTTACGGCTGTAGTATCTTTTCTAATGATCGTTGAAAAACAATCACTGCACCATCGGATAGAATAAACAACTTTTGTTCTAATGAAGTTTGTTTTGAATTTTTAACATAATTTACTGAATTTTGAGAAATCGTCCGACCCAAGGTTACTCTGAGTTCCCAGAATGCATTTCAACTATCCGATTGGCTGGCGGTATCAAGCGACAGTCACGTCATACTCTCGATCATTTTATTGCGTCAGCTAATCTTAATTACTTCATTTTACTGATCCAAGAATCATTTGATGTATTTGTTTTATACGTTTGTTAGTCGCGCATATATTCTGATATCTTTAGTTAAAAGAAAGTTCCTGCGTGTACTTTAACTAAAAATCAAGGGAGAAATCAGTAATACATATATAATTTTTGATTTCGTTTTCAAAACTTTTGGCTTTTTTTATTTTGTTGAAGTCATTATGCCACGGGCAACGCCGTGCGCGTACTGCTAGTATCTAAATATATAAAACGCTTATGTAGACGCGATATGAAGCCGAATTTATTAATCGCCGTTTAGCCACGACTCACAAGTTTGGATGGTTTACATGTTTGAATCGACAGAAAATCTGAGACAACGGAAGTTTTGTTTTTTTTTTTTTTTGAGTTTTCATAGTTTGAACAAAATGAGTTAAAGTCGTGCAGTTTAATAAATCAAAATCGTTGAAAACGAGAAGTTAAGGCAAATGATACTGTCGAAGAATTGTTCTTAAGAAGATGCAGTCGGAATGAACGAAATAGAGTTGTTAAGCGTTTTTTTGTAAAGAGCAAAGTTTCCAAAATACAGGAGCATAGTTGTGGGACTAGGACAGGACTCTGTTCTTTTTCCTGTCACGCTTCTGGGAATAAGAATTAAATTCAAGTGGTGTTTTCAGATTCATTGAAATATGTTACAAAAAACTGTGCACTGATTTTAAGGTGCATCTTATATTCGCTAAAATATAGATTTTTTACCGTTTTATGTGGTGCAAAATGAGGAAATTTAGCACTAACTCAATTTTTATCTTGTATATAAAAAAAAACTAAGCAACTGAATGCTTATTGCATGCACAGTTTTATCATATCTATAACTATAAACAAGTGCAAAAAAATTTGAAAGCTCTATCTGAAAAGGGAAAAAAGCCTTAGCATTTTGAAAATATGAGAATGAAGAAAAGTCCAACAAGGAGAAAAAGCCAGGAAAAACTGTCATTTGCGCATGCTTATCATTGGTAATCTTAAATAAAAGCCTAAATAACTTCTATAATATTAAAGGTACAAATTTGAAATTTTCATACAATAAGTAAAAAGATAAGATAAATAAAACAAGCCAATAAAATAAAAATTATATTTTGGTAATTTTTTGGGACCCTAAGTTATCTGTGTTAATCAAGACTGGAAACTTGTGCCCATATAAGAATATTTATCCGCTAATCTAAAAGCAACCCTAAAACCATATGCAGTAATTCTATCAGAGGCGATGTTACTTTAAAGAAAAATATTTTGATTTCGTTTTCAAGCATTTGAAGTCAAACATCTAGAACAAAACATTTTGACGTTGAAGGAGCATATCGAAAAATCGTAGTGTTTCACACATATTATCACACGAGGGGCATTTCAATACATTCATTTGCATAAGGAAGATTTAAAAATAAGTAAAACCAAATTCTGATTCACATATTACTTTGTAGTCAAGTAGAGTAATTAATTTCCTTATATCCAACACTAATTGACAATTCTTCAAACTGTCATTGATTTCAGCATTTCAGTCTTTTAGGGTTTGGTTTTAACTTCCTTTATGGTACTTAAGGCGTGTTTTTACACACTTCATTTTTAATTTGTTCTACTGCAGTTGAACCCCGCTAATCCGAAGTAATTGGGACCGGTGCCTGTTCGGATTGCAAAAAATTCGGATTACCCGAAATTCCAATAAAAATAGAAAAGAAAAAGATGTGTGCTAAAAAAAATGTAAGTTATAAGTACTCAGTACTACTATGTCTTGAATTCTTTTATTCAAAAGCAATAGAAAGAGAATATGTCTCCCCTTTTCATTAGAATTATGGATGTGCTCCTGTATGAAGTGACGTTATTTTACGGCGAATTGCATTAGTTTCTGCAATGTCTGCAAAATTAAGCATGCTGAAATAGAACTTTATGTTTTTAGTATGTATATTTAAATCTTTTCAGGTAATCTTCTCAATTACATATAATTTTCGAAAATAACATCGGTTCGGATTAACCGGAATTTCGGATTAGCGGGGTTCTACTGTGTATAGTCTTTAAAATATTTCATTATAATAATTATCATGGAATCTTAAAATCAGCATGTTTCAGAAATCGTCTCTGGCACTAAATGGAATAAAAAAATTAAAATCAAATGATTAACTAAAAATTAATTTCTGAAAATATTAAAATAAAGCGTAGAATTCATGAATAACAACAGTAAAATTGTTATTAATTATAATTAGTATTAATAAATATAATTAATAATAATATTACGATTATGATTTATTAGTGAATAACAGTAATATTACTATTAATCATAATATTATCATTATTAATTAATAAATAGCAATATAATTTATTTATTACTAGAAAATCACCCGTCATGGTATGACGGGTGCAAATTGCCTCTTCATTCGAGAGATTTCCCGTTAAATTTGACGTGTTTAAATAGATATATATATGTGAGAGAAATGTTTAACCTTTATTGAAAATCAATAAAATAAACGTGTTTTATGCCAGAAAATATTTTTTTATTTACATATTACTTACGTATTTCTTTATTCAAGAAACCTCTTGGTAAACAACATTCCGTGTGAAGTATTTTTCGTTGTTTAGCAATTTTATTATAATTCAATAACCATGAAATTCTCAGCTTGTCAAACGCAAGTCAAAAGTTAAAATTTCAAAGGAATTCTTTTTCGAAATTCAAATCAAAACAAAGCACTTCTCTGCTTGTCAAACGTTGTCAAAAAATATTATCAAATTATATCATCACGATTGCAATAAATAATCAGATGCATCGTGGCGTCCAAACTATATCACGCGCATGATATACCACTGACGTAATTTACTACTTTCTATTAAGAAACAGAAATTAATTTGTAATATATGATTAATATAATTTAAAATTCTCGGGAATTATTGGTCATAACAAGATAAATTTTATATCATCGGATAGAAAATTTTGTTTCACTATTTTAAGAGCTATTAAATTTGAAATTAGAACGACAATTACTCTTTTAAATTTAAAATGACTGAAATTTAGATTCTCTAACAATGAAATAATGTTGTTTAACGTCTCGCAGTGCTATGGCACGAGTTTTATTGTTGGTGACGTCAGAGCGTTACCGAGATATCTGGGCTATTATATTAGTAATAAAAATAAAAAACATCGGTGTTGGTACATCCAGGTATAATTTCACTTAGTAAGTATAATATTTGAAAACATGAAGAAGAAAGAGAAAACTAAATTATAAAAATAATCTTTACGTGAAACCAAATCATGTTAAATAAAAGCTTGTAAAAACTAAACAGACCTAAAAATTTGAAAATCCAGTTCCTACCTCCAGCAATTCCGACTGTACCAGTTGCGAATCTTGCTATATTGCTATTGCGCCGGATGTCCTTCAAACCCGATGCCGTTTTCAGCAATTTTTCGATAGTTTCTTCGCGGTGCTTTTTCCAGGTTGGGAAAGTTTCCACAAATTTATCTTCTTTTTCATCGCTTGAACCCAATATCTTAACTATTCTGTCGATCTTTTCTTTGTAAGTTAAAATGATTCTCCTGTCTGTGCAAGCGGACTCATAGTTTTCTGCATTTTTGCGAGACCACCAATTTCTTTCCAACACTGCGTGAGGGTTGTGTATGAAATCCTGATTGTCTTTTAATTATACGAGTTAAAGCTTTAGAAATTGCTCACCGTTCTGCAAAAGTAAAGGAACATTTCTGAAAGAAAACAAAAAGCGATTTGAAGTCGTCCATATTTGCAAGCTGACAGCAAGTAAGCCACGTAGTTCGATGTTGATTAACATGCAGTGAATGTAAATATGCTCGGAAGTCAAGATAAGACGAAATTGTGAAATAATATTTCTTATCATCAATGATCGTGGGAGCGAAACAGGAGGCGAAAAATCACCGTTACTAAGGTTACTATTTATAAAGAGTTTTACCATACACTACCTGAATAAACGTAGACAGAAAAAAATCTGCGCGTTTGTTAAATTCTCAGCAGGGAGTGGCTCTACAACTTTCTCGTATACTTATCAAAATTTGTCATTTCCCTCCCCGCGAGATAAAAAATTTGAACCTACTGTAACCCAGAATCACATGTGACTATCAGAGGTTTTTCAATGTAAGAATTATAGCGATTGTAAATATTAGGTGAATAATCAAATTCAAAGAGATGGTATGTTTTAAAAACTTATCAATATTTATTTTCATCACCTCTAGCAAGCTCCTAATGCAGGCGTGGCGAGCGAAAAGAAAATCATAGTAAATACCTCGTTTCGCTCGCTGAATAGCTTGGTGAATATGCAGCAGAGTTACTTCAGTACACAAGTAAAAAAATTGAATACGCAGATTCGCTTTCTAAGCCGATGAAGCAAATTTGTACTCAGATCTATAATTAATGTTGGCAACCGTCATAACAATTGTTATTTATTCAAGTCAAAGGGTTTAGAGATACTTACTTTAAGGCAGTGAATATATAGTCCATCATCAACCTTTCGACGGATTTGGTCCTAATCTGATACGGACCTAATTCAGGATATTAAAGTTGTACCAAATTGTGGTCTATCTATCTATCTATCTAGCTATTCAAGTTTTTGAGTTATAGTGTTCACATGAACGCAAACAGACGGATAGAGAGATTTCCTGTGGCAAGGATACACAGATGAAAAGAATAAATTTCATGTACAATGAAAAAAATAAGCAAAAAACACTGTAAACACAGAAGTACATGAAATCTGAACGGTATTTACACTAAAAAATAGTAATAATTTTTTAAAAACAGAAGATAAATGACAATTTTAAAAATAATGGGAAAATGTGTGCAGAAAATTAATAAAATTTTGATAATACTAAACAGAATTGAACAATATAAAAAAGAGAGAAAAAAAATGTTAAAAAAAAAAAAAAAAAACGACAATGAATAGTTGACAACATAGTAAAATGCGCAAAAACAACATGTATGTATACATGCAAGATCAAGAATTCATGCGCGTCTTTAAACATTTGTTATTCAATGTAAAAATTAAATAACAATAATAAAAGCTGTTCAGTTCTTAGTCATGTACTTAAAGTCCGCGTGCATCAAAATAAGTGTTGAGATTGATCTGTGGGGAACTTGTAATCATCGGGAGGGGGGGAGCTGAGGCTGCTACAAATTTTGTAGTCGTCGTGACGAGTCGGCGCAAACCATGGGCTTATGTAAACAAAAATTTTTAACTTTACAGACTTTATCTACCTGACAATAAGAATCATAAAGAACAGTGTCAATACTTTCTGATAATCTTATCAGTAATGAAATTAACTAGGCAAAAATGTTTTCTGGCCGCGTCATCGCTACAAGCACAAGTGGAATGACTTGTATGGTAATCTTTGAGCTTGTCAAACCAGAAAGCAATGCTGTCACGTTTTATTATTTTAGAAAAGGGAAATTAAGATAAAAAATAGTTGTAGTGATTTAAATAAAATCAAGAATTCTGGTTTAGCTCTGAGGGGGTCTGATAGCCACTGAGATTGATCACAGCGTTCTAAAGGTCTGATTAAAATACGCTAAAAAAGTTCTATGCTGCTAAGGATGTTGAAAGTGTTGTTGTTGTTGTTTCATGCCCCTGGCCCAAGATTAGACCAGTCCATGACACCATGTCGTCCACCGCGTCCTGCCCACCCCACTCCACAGTTACACTTCGCAGAGGCGTGCACTGGTCTCATAAGAAGCAGCTCAATTTCAAAAAACGAGGTACCACATGAGAAAAAGTCTGACTTGCTCTATGCCTGCTAGTGTTAGCTGGGAATAATGGAAGTGGCTCTCACGCCTGCTTGAGTGTTTACCAGGACAAATAACTCGACGCAGCATCACCCACTCTCCCAGGAACACCCTTGCCACGATGAGGCCACTAACAGGTCGTGGCGGGGGGATACAGTTATCAGACTAAATGATTTTGAGAGAAAATGGTTTTTGAAGCCATTACGATCTTTCATTGAGGCTATTGATGAGAGGATAAGTTCAATCATCATCTTTAGAGAGAATAAGTTCTTTCATCAATCATCATCTTAGAGAGAATGTTCTTTCATCAACTATCATCTTTAGAGAGGATAAGTTCTTTTCTCATCAATCTTGGCGCGAAGCCAATTCTGGCCCCTTTGTGCCATAAAACCCCAATCACTCACTCACTCTTTCATCAATCATCGTCTTTAGAGAGTTCTTTCATCAATCATCGTCTTTAGAAAGGATAAGCTCTTTCATCAAACATCATCTTTTTTATATGAGCGCTCTTTTCATCAATCACCATCTTTCAGAGAGTGTTGGTTCAGCATAGCGCGGTTCCTTTCTTACTTGAGGATAAAGGCTGGACATTAACGACGGATCCAAATCTGCTCACCAATCTCCTACTCCAAATATGGTCTCAATGGGAGAAACCCACAATTGGGATGAACGGAGCAGAAGTTATATACATCACCTGTTTATACTATCGGGCAATGCAAAAGCGTTTGGAAGTTAGTCGGAGAAAGTGGATAAGACCAGGCACCAAGACACGAAGGCCTGTTGGAGCTAAACTATCTGAAGTGGATCTTGTCAACGGTTAAAATATTCATCGTTTCATTTGAGTACAATATATCATTCCTGAAAAGTCAGTTTCACAATTTCTTTATTAATGATTTTTTATAGAAAGTCAAACCCCCGATTTTACCAATTTGGGAAAACTACCTGGTACACACGTTAATTGATGGAAATTAGGGAAAACTAGATTTTCAGTGGAAAAGAAATAGAATTCTTTTTTTAAATTTTATGTGAGAATTTAAGAATATCAATATGTATTCACATGTAAAATAATTGTCTCTTTCCTCCACCATTGCAGTTTGTGTGGGGTCTAGAAGCTGAGACAGTTTCTATATTGGAACCTTTTCATTTATTTTAATTAGTAATTCTCATTACGATGAAGGACACATGGGAAATGAGGAAAACTAGATTATGGAAAGAAATAGAATTTTTTTTTAAATTTTATGTGAGACCAAGAATACTTCAAGCATAAAAATTCATATGTAAAACAATTGCCTCCTTCCTCCACCATTGCAGCGTGGGCCCAGCTGGAGACAGTTTCTATATTGAAACCCTTTCATTTATTTTAATTAGAAAAATGCACTACTACGATGAAGGACACATGGAAATGAGGAAAACTAGATTTCAGTGGAAAAGAAATGAATTTTTTTTAATCTATGTGAGAATTTAAGAATACTGCTGGCTGTAAATTCACATGTAAAAACAATTGCCTCCTTCCTCCGCACCACATTTAGGTGCTTGAAAAATAGCTGAGACAGTTTCTAGACATTGGAAACCCTTTTACTTTATTTTAATTAGAAATGCATCATTACGATGAAGGACACATGGGAAATGAGGAAAAACTTAAGAATTTTCAGTGAAAAGAAATGAATTTTAAATTTTATGTGAGAATTTAAGAATATCAGTTACAAAAATTCACATGTTAATCTTGGCCTCTTCCTCTGCACCATTGCAGCTTGCGTGGGGTCTAGCTGAGACAGTTTCTATATTGGAAACCCTTTTCATTTATTTTAATTAGAAAAAATGCATCATTACGATGAAGGACAATATGGAAATGAGGAAAACTAGATTTTCAGTGAAAAGAAATAGAATTTTAAATTTTATGTGAGAATTTAAGAATATCAGTTACAAAATTCATACAAAGCAATTGCCTCCTTCCTCCGGCACCATTGCAGCTTGCGGGGTCTAGCTGAGACAGTTTCTATATTGGAAAACCCTTTTCATTTATTTTCCATTAGAAAAAATGCATCATTACGATGACATGAATGAGGAAAACTAGATTTTCAGTGAAAATGAAATAGAATTTTTTTTAAATTTTATGTGAGAATTTCTAAGAATATCAGTTACAAAATTCACATGTAAAAGCAATTGCCTCCTTCCTCCGGCACCATTGCAGCTTGGTGTGGCCCAGCTGAGACAGTTTCCTATATTGGAAACCCTTTTCATTTATTTTAATTAGAAATGCACTACGATGAAGGACATGGGAAATGAGTAGAAAAACTAGTTTTCAGTGGAAAGAAATAGAATTTTTTTAAATTTTATGTGAGAATTTAAGAATATCAGTTACAAAATTCACATGTAAAGCAATTGCCCTTCCTCCGCACCATTGCAGCTTGGGTGGGCCCAGCTGAGACAGTTTCTATATTGGAAACCTTTTCATTTATTTTAATTAGAAAAATGCATCTCATTATTGATGAAGTTGACACATGGGAAATGAGGAAAACTAGATTTTCAGTGGAAAGAAATAGAATTTTTTTTTAATTTTATGTGAGAATTTAACATCAGTTACAAATTCACACATGTAAAAAAACAATCAGTCTCCTTCCTCCGCACCATTGCGCTTCAGGCCCAGCTGAGACAGTTTCTGGCATTGGAAACTTTTCATTTATTTTAATTAGAAATGCACACATGATGAATGACACATGGGAAATGAGGAAAATAGGATTGAAAGTGAAAAGAAATAGAATTTTTTTAATTTTATGTGAGAATTTAAGAATACGTTACAAAATTCACATGTAAAAAACAATTGCCTCCTTCCTCCGCACTAATAGTAGCTATGTGGGTCTAGCTGAGACAGTTTTATATTGAAACCCTTTTCATTTATTTTAATTAGAAAATGCAGAAAGGCAATACGTAACTGTGGAACTAGGCTAAATGA
>BGPR01017913.1:0-31707 GCA_013235015.1 Araneus ventricosus | reverse complement strand
TGGTGAATTTGCACATTCTCTGGAAGACATTTATTTGTCTTGAACGCAATATACAAACTAAAAGTATCTTCAGCTGAAAAGTCTATGAAACTGATATAAGAAAGTCTTTGAATAGGGATTTCGAAAAACGGCAGAAAGAAGAGATCAGAGGGGGAAGGGAGGACAGACAGGCTCAATCAGGCTAGTGATCTAGTTTTAACTTGTTCTATCTGACATTTCTATTGTATTCACCAGACAATTTACCAGTTTGGAAGGAAATCATATATAAATAATAGTTTATTCATTCTTGGATAGAAATTATATGAAGCAAATTAGCTAAAAATTAAAAGCAAAGCTATTATTTTGTTTAAAAAGTCATATAAATAATATTATGTTGATCTTAAATATACAAAATTAGTCCATATTAGACCTGTAATTTGTGACAACTTTGTACATGATGGAATATTTTAATTATTTTTCCAGTAATTATCACCCAAAAAACTATAAGAAACAGTCTGATCGTATTTCGAGTTTTTGCAATTAAGGATCTTCTATTTAGTAATGACCTCAGTCGTAATTGTTAATCAAAAACTTCGAATGAATCTTTAATAAAGAGACTTAAAGACTTAAAAAAGGATGAGAAAACATTCCGTGAAATAAATTAGTTTCAAATGTGGACACTGACTGGCGTATTACAGTGGAAATCCATAGTGCGCATCCAAATCTTTTCGACGCCATGTATTATGTATGTATACAAATATTAATGGAAGATAAGTTTTCAGTGTGCTCACCACTCACAGTGAATTATTACAACAATGATTATGCAAATAAACTGATTTTCATAAAAATGGACAGTTTAGCGTGAAATTGGATTCCAACTAGATATGTTTCGCCAAAAAATAAAAGATTTTATGATGTTTCCTAATATGGTTTAATCTTCAAATATTCTTGCAATTTTAATGTGTAAAGTGCCTTATTAGCATTTCAGCGATATTCCATTCATAAAATGATATTGATATATAATATGTTATTTATCTGACACTGTTCCGTTTGAAGACCACTCAAGGATTTGTATTTATAAAAAAGACAGGGAAATGCAAGTACTGCTAGAATTTATAGGATTTTAAACTTTGCACGGAACTATTCAGCACCATGTAAACTATCAGCCAATATTTGATTCATTTGCAAATTTCTGTGGCTGCACCGTGTCCAATCATTTCAAATTAAATTCATAGATACCAGAACAAGCCAGAATCTATTCCTTTTCTCCAGCTTAGGAAGCGTTCAAACTCGAGGTTATATACCTTAATCAACGTCGTTTCAACAAGCTTCCTCATTCAATTAATCAGCCCGGCAAAATGGGATGTTCCGTCCAACATTTCCTTCCGCGTCAGCGCCCTTCCCTTAAATAGCGAATGGGGAGATGTTTCGAATATTGCCACATAATCTGGTATTTAAGGGGCATTTAGATGACGGAATATAGGAGGAGCACTGTAGAATTGTTTTTCGATAAAGGGTTAGGCTAAAAGTATTGATTGTTTGATCAATTTCACATCAGAGATTTCGACAATAGTATTAATCAGCAGAAGCGGAAACCATCCCATTGATATTTCCAATGAATTTTAGCATGGTTCAGTTAAATTCCCATGTCCAATTAAATTGTTTACTGACATAAGCTGAATGATGTATCTACATATTAAACCTCTGACTGCGTATGCCGCGATTTCCGCGTTTTGAAAGCAAGTCCATTTTCTGCGAATCCTGCGATTTTGACAGTTTAATGTGCTTACGAAGCACTTTTATAGAGTTGGAACATACAATACTAATAACGCTTCGCATATAAATAACAAATCGCTTGGCTAAACGGTATTTGGACAAATTTCCAAAGTTCGCTTCTAAATTATGATTTTTTTTAAATTAAAATTCATAGAGCAATAATTTGTTTTTCCCTCAATTAATATCTTATGTTTTATCAAATATTAATAATTTTATGTAACTATTGATAAACTAATTTACTTAGTATATATTTTGTCATAAAGAATGAAAGTTATCAGGGAAAAATTAATCAAACAAATAATGCTTTGATTTACTTTTACTTTAGAGCTACTTTAGATTTGGTTCAAAATAAAATCTATAAATTATTTTTTCTGGATTTCTTTCAGATATTTCTGTAGCATTAATCAACTCTTTTGGAATTCAATTTGCAAAGTGCAGACCTTAACAGCACATCAGCCTTGTTTTTAATAAATTATAAAAAGTCAGACATTCCGTAAACAATACAAATATTCCGTTTTCATAATTATTTATATTTTAAAGATAATTAATATTCTGTAAAGAGGCTGTAATATTTTAAATCTCTGTTTGAAGTTATTTAAGAATTTTAAAATATGTATTTGATTGAGTGAAGAGAGTTCCTGTGTTAACTTGACTGTTTGTCATGTCATCTGATTGGCTACAGATCTGTTTGTTACGCAGTCACGACCACCTGTTTGATTTCCTTCGAATTTCGTTTGAATGTTCCTTGAAGTCATAAAAAGGACGTATGAGAATGATTTTTTTTCTGTTTCAAAATGGTGACCGTTCATGGTTCCGTTCATTTAGTGTTCAGAATTTGAAAACCGTTCTCTATGTATTTGTATTATGTTCTATATGTATCTATATGAATTTTATAGAGTGAAGGTAGTTCCTATTTTAAGGGAACTGGGACGTTCTCGACAAAGAAAATTGTGAAAATTTCAGTTGTAAACGAAGGGGATTTTTTCCAAATTAATATTATATCTTAATTAAAATATTGTGCACATAGAAAAATATAATGTTTTCAATATAGAACAACTTAAAAACATTTGTAACTTAGAGTATTTGTATTTTAATAGCAATTCGAAAATGTGCTTCGACAGAAAGTATTTTGTACACATAGCTTCACGTTGGTACGATCAGAAAACACAATTCTGCCAAAAATCACTCTAAAGTTAGCATAATATGTGAATAAAAGCTTAATAATGGCAGTGAACTAATTTTCAATATAATACATTAGAAATAAAATTTTAAAAATATTGAATAGCATACAACTGAAAAATCTCAAAAATACGTGATTTTTTTTCAATAAAAATATCACCTTAAAATTATGTTACTGACCTTACTGAAAATTATATTACTGTACAAAAAAGTTATAATAGATGCATAATAGTTATAAATATTATAATAAAAAATTTCATGCATATTCAATTGAAAGATTTTTTTCTAAGAGTACCTAAATATGGAAAAAACATGTTTTGAGAAAACTGCAAAAAACTAAATATTTACCAGCAATTTTTTTTTTTTTATTTTTAAATCTTCCCTGCACCATATTCATCTCGATGGGATGTTTCTAAAAGTTCAGAAACTCTTTTAATTTGCCGTTTCAGAGTTCTAGTCTCTTTACTAGCTTCCTGAAACATAAATTCAGCTTCTTTGATACGAAGCGTATCGTTTTTTTAAATGAATCGCAAGTGTTTGTTCCTGGTGTAATACCCAAATTTTTGAGTACTTCAGTACGACTGTAAACACCGTCATTGAAGCATACCACAGCATCCATGACTCCAATTTTTAATGTATTGATACCAGCAAATGTGTTTCTTTGGAATTATTTCCATACACAATTGTTGAAACTCTCATTGGGGTTTTGAGTTTGCCCATGGATGCATTTCTGCAGAAGCTTTTTATCAGCTCACTCCCTGAACACTTTCTTAGTTGCTAGTAAAACAGGTTCTGGTAGAGAATGTTTATGAATATACTTTTCACCAGATACTAAACTTTTGTTGAACCCGCACCAGCTGTCAGATCCCATACGACACAAACCATGTTGGGGTTTGGCATCTGTCGATAGTTTGTGGATATAGCCCAAATTGATTTGGACATCTCATCGACTGACTTTGAAGTGTTTCTAATTATTGCTAATCCGTAATATTTTTGGATTAGCAGAATTTGTGCATTTGTTAGCCGACCCCGCCCAGAAATTTTCTTTCCATTTGACAGCTTAGTCGACTTCAATTTATTTCTCAAATTTCTCAACCTGGTTCCCATTCTTTTCTGGACATGCCCATTACACTCAAGTTTTTCTACCACTAATTCCTCTTCATACACTTTTGACTCACTGATTATTAAAAAACCTTTCCAGTCACCATCACCAAGATATTTTGCATAACGAAAGTTCCTCATGGAAACAGAACGCTGACACATTCGAATTGCACTTTCACTTTCCATTCCACCACTGTATCCTTCATAATTTTTTTGGAAGTCTTTACACTCATTTGACTTGTTTTTACATGTAAAACAGTATTTGCATAAACATTCAAAATCTATTACTTTACCAGTACCCAATGATGTGGCCGTGATGACACCATTCATAGATGTATGACCTCTTTTTTGCCAGGTGCCATCCAGAGCTACTGTTATATCTCGAGAATTATCATTTCTCGAGACAGCACCTTCGACAGATTTCAGCATTGATTTTGAGCATGCAGATGAAAGCGCTCGACATAAAGAAGAATTTAATCTTTCAAATTTGGCAGGTGGGGGTGGCAAGTTCATTACCGCACACAATGTGCTAGCAGCACATTTGCCTTTTCCAATGCATCTCATTCCATATACAAATCTAGTATTTATGTCATAGCCATTTTGAGATATATAAGATGTCATTGAACTACTAGAATAACCACACGATTTGCATACAAAAAGTAAGGATGTAGCAAGCCCCCTTCGACTATTCATTTCTTCTAGAACATCAAAGCAATCGGTGCTGTTGCAACGTTTACATTTTGAAAATGTATTCAAAATTGTTTTCATAACATTTAAGTCTACAATAATATTAGTACTCTCCTCACTGCTTAAACGTGTATCGTTTTCATCCACATGGTTCGCTGAAAACAAATCACTGCTATTCAACTTTCTTTTTGATGCACTTGCATTCAACAGTTCCTTATCAGCAGATATCTCTTTCTGATTCATGTCAGTAAATTGATTAAGCTGGCATTTTCTCTTACCGAATTGTTTATGCCTGGGCATACTTTAAGATTATGTTATTTGAGAAATAACAGAAGAAAATATAAGCTCAGATTGATGAAACGAAAAACGAAATCACAATTGCGAAATTCAAAACAATCGCAAAAAACATGATGTAAGCGCAATTAAATTTTACACAGCTTGTAAAGTACGATGATAGTTTGTTGAGTTGTTTGTATCCTTTCATGAAATATCAAAATTATAAAAAAATTAAAAAATGTATGTAAATTAAATGTGTTTCTAAGCGTTTCTCTTAAATTATGTCCCTTTTAAAAGGGCGTGGCACCTTTGTTTACATTTGAATGAATTTTTAAATTTTAATTTAGCGCCTTTCGGCATCTCGGACGTATACATATTATATATTGCTGGAATCAGCAAAAAATCCTCTATTTTTTTGAGACTGAAATTAAAGAATGGATTTTTTGAAGTTGTATAACGTCCCAGTTACCTTAACTCGTAAAAATTTCCTACAATTATTTTCCATCATATTTTTGATGTACTTCTAATGCTTTTGCCGCAAAAGAACGGCAAAGGTGAGAATTCTTCGCTTAACAAGGAACACCATCCGTATCATTTTTTTGAAATTTCAAAGAGGAGGAAAATACTCAGTTTTCCGCAATCAATAACAAATATTTCTGAATTCTCAATCATCTGATATAAACATAAGGCCTCATACTCCTACCCCATGTGAAAAAAGTTAGAAATATTCGTTATTGGTTCCGAAAAACTGTTTGTTTTCTTCATTTTTGAAAGTTGAAAAAATTGAGATATGTGGTGTTGCTTGTTAAGCGACGAAATAATGCTATAGAATTGCTGATATATAGATAATATGAGAGATGATGCCTCCAGTTCCCCTAACACTCTAACATAAAGTCTACTGTTCACAGAATAACTAGTTACGTTGATATATAAGTAAACATAAAAATATTAGCAAACTTCCAGAAATTTAAATTCTTTTGGTCCTTCTCCCATTCATGATGCATACACAACACAGACCTGTTGGCTTCATTGATAGTCAACATCATCAAATGGAAAATTTCTAGCTAATATTTCAAACCTGCTGTTAGGAATCTGAGATCAAATCGATATATTCGGGTTCTTCTCCATCAAAAATTATAGTTTACCATTACGATAGTGTAATTTATAACCACAAAACAGATTAAAATTTGATGTGATCTCGTGTAGAATGTTTTATCATCAAAACACGATTCTAGAACATTTTAAACCTCCTAAACATGTTTCTTTTGTTAATAAAAATAAAATAAAAAGTGATAAGTATTTGATTTGGGCTTTTATAATTCAAGTAAAAAATTAGAGAAAAAAATAGAAATTGATCAAAATTTATGAAATTTATAAAGGTTTATGCTACTTGCGGCATCTCAAGAATAGCATAAATTTTTTTCATTTCTTTTGAATCAAAAGGCAACCTTTTTGCACTGTTAGAAATTTTTAAAAAGAAAGATAACGTTTCTTTTGTTCCACTCTAATGTGCAAGGCTAAACGAACAAAATATTTATCCGAAATGGCTACCACACTAGTTCGGTTAACCGGGATTGTACTTTTTGTTTGAGTGTTCATAAGACCTAACATGAAGGGTTTAGTATAAAAATGGCAAGACTTCACTTTTCTCTGATTTCAAGTTTTCAATGCCCATTATAGGACGCAGACAAAAAAGGAAACATTTCTTTGTGCACGAACGTATTTATAAAATCTTTTACCACTATAATAATAAAAAACTCTTGTATATAAATTTTTATCAAATTCGCACAGACAGACACTACTTTGTAAAATAACCGTTTCTTTAATTTATAGCTTGGACTTTTATGTCTGAGCTGGTAAACGAAAATTAACGTTCAAGTTGTCATCATTTCAAGGTTCCAGGGAATAAGCGATAGGTTTATCTTTTTTTCTCATCTTCAAGTTTCAGAGTTTTTTCTATTTGTTGAATGAATGTAGATTTACGATATCTATTTGAAATTCGGTAGGACCATAAAATTCCCTCAGAATCATGCATTTCAAATATTGAGAAACTGGGGAAAACGATGTTAAAATTTAAGAAAAACAATTACACAACCAAACTGGTGTCATAGAAAAGATAAATGTTTGAAATTTTAGATGCTGAAAAAATAAATTTTTCTGGTATAATAATGTTCGAAGTTATGAAGGAAAACATCAAATTTGCTTAATTTTTAATTAATTAAAATTTGAAATATTCCCCGAAAGTACACATTTCCCACCCTGCAAAGTTTGTTTATACCAAATTTCGTAACTCTCGGTTCAACGGTTTGCCCTGCAAAGCGCACACTCAATCTGCTTCTTCAGTAGTAGAGATATAAATATGCTACAAGTGTTTTTTAAATAAATCTTTGACACATCAATCATTTCATTGCTTAACAAGCAACAACAGCTATCCTAATTTTTTAAAATTGCAATAAAAAAGGAAGTACTCATTTTTTTCGCAACCAATTACAGATATTTCTTAATATTTTAATATATGATTTAAACATAAGACCGTATACTCCTATCTCTTGTGAAAAAATATTAAGCGATATTCGTTATTGATTCCAAACTATAGAGTATTTAAATATTTAATCATTTTTATTCTATTTACTATAGTAAATTGTAGCCTTACAAGTTTCGTATCTGAAGGTAAAGTAGTATAACTTTTTAATTTCTTAAAAATAGAGTAAGGGCTCATAATCTTTTGTTAAAATGATTAATTCATTATATTTAAATCTAAACACTTGCTCTGCAACTTAACATTGTAGCGTATTCTCTTCAAACTTCAAATCTCCATACAACAAATTTGCATCTTATGACATTATTTGCCTATCTTACAGTTTATATATTTAATAGATTTGAAATTATGAAACCATTCAAAATTTGGCAATTTTCCAACATCTGTATTTTTGTAGGTGACATCAAAATCCGCCGAAAAGGGAACGAAGAATTTTTTCCTTTAATGAAAGAAAAAGGCGTCTCGGCTTTTTCCCCTTTTACTACTAAAATACAGAATTACTCTATAATAATAAAATAATATACCTGAAAGTTGCAACGAGGTGATAAGAGAATTGTAAGGAAATAAATTTTGAATTCTTCAGATCGTCGCTTGACAAACAACACCACTTATCTCAAGTTTTTTGACAATTATAACACTTTTCCTTTTTTCTTATTTATACTATACAATAAAATTATTGGTATTACAGGAAAATTAGAACTAGAAATAATAAAATAAGTATTAATAGAATCAAGACACTTAAGAACTTCATATATTTCTCAAGGTTTTAAAATTTAAGTCTTTTTGTAATTAGAATGGAAGTACTTTTTAAAACTGAACAAATTACATTTGCTAAAAGCTACATGCTGCAGAAGGTGTTAGATATTTCAACAAGAAGCAGTTACATGGGCTTCTCAGTGGTCCCGCATGGGATTTCTAACGTACTAGAAAATCTTGGAATGTGTCGCATCTCTCCGGCAGCTACAGAGATGCAAGTAAATGCGTCTTCAACTGAAACAATTGGGGTCTTGAACACCATGTCCTCATTTGACTCCAGCAGAAGAAGTCCAGGCATGTTAGGTCCGGTGATGTTGCAGGCCACTGAACCGAACCATCACGATGTATCCATTCTTTTCCGAATGTAACGTTTAGGAGTTGGCGGACGTTATTCGTGTAGTGTGGGGAAGCCCCATCATGCTGGAACAACAGTGAGCGGTGCAACGTTTAAGAAAAATGTGGTTGCGCCGAAAACGTTCCTCGTATAATCGCAGAGTGGTGCACCCTTTATATTCTTCAGCTCCATACGTGAGGTGCTGATAGGTCACTTCAACGCTTGAATACTCCTCCTACTGCCTTAGAACTCGGTTGGCGGATGCTGACTTTCAGTGGGATCGATGTTCAAGTAGCCTCCCGTTCAACGCCCTCTACCGCACGACGAATGTATTTCGGACCCTCCAATGCTGTTTGATTCCAATTCGGCTTTCTTCTCTCTATACCCTTTGCATGTTTGCCACACTGGTAGCGAATCACCCTGTACAATATTCAGTGATTTCGGATGAGAAGTGAGATATATACCACTATAATGAAATAGAAATTCCTTTTCACGCTTTTTATATGTCGTTTCGCAAAATTCACTCAGCTCTCCAGCTCTGATTGGAACTATTCTGAGCTGCTGATAGAAGTAGTTCGAAATGTTAATTAGTTTATATTCAATATTTCCTGAAACAATGGTAGAAATTTACGACCAACTAGCGGATATATTAAGTGATTAAGATAAAGAATGTTTAACATTAAATGCATCAGATAAAAGAAATTACTCTAAAGATAAATTTTTATAGAGAGAGGTTAATATGAATTGTTATTCAACTGGGTATTCGATTGATAAACTCCTCGCTGGTAGAATCATGTTTCATAAAGGTGCCATACTGTTAGTCGTCTGGACATGACCAGCCATCACTTATTTCCTGAAACATGTCGGAAGTAATTCTTGTTTTTCTTTTTACAAACTAGAGATCCAAAAAGTGATTTGGATCGGCTGTTTCTCAGTTTCGACCAGAACGAAAAAAATATCATTGAAAGAATCTTTTCCAACACTTTTCAAAAGAATTGCGTGGCATTCATGCAATAGATATAATTTTCTATCCAATTTCTGACCTTTGGATTTTCCAAAGTCCCAAGGTAAAACGACCAGAAGGGAATGAAAATTACATAATCCTTTTTTTGTAAGAAGAGGGCAGTGCTGGTCCGCAACAAAAAATTCTCCGAATTTCTGAAAGTTGTAAACAGTAAACGATTAGTCTCCATTTATACTTATTAATTGGATACACTGGCTCAAATTTGGAAAATTGTTCTCCATTTCAAGTCATTGGAAGATAAAGTCTGTGGTACCTGTTTTTTGTCTATTTTCGGTAAATAAGCTATCATGCATGACCAATAAATTAACACAGGTTATGAAACCATCTACATTGATTAGCGATTTTCAATGAAATAAAAATAAGTGTCCTGTGGGTTTAAGAATTATGTGTCAGAGTAGATATTGTAAAATCCAGGGTCCGATCCCAGATACGGCGTCACGTGTGTAGCTTTTGAAGTTATGAAAATATTGAGGGCCCTGGTGTCACTTTCTTTCTTTAACATTGAAAGATAAACATTATACAGCAATTAATATTTAATTTAAAGTATTTCACCAAATGTTTTTAAAAAGTTGATTTTGAAAGATATTTTATTTGTTCCTGTTTAATTAATGTTTTAATCACATTATTTTAATACTTGCAAACACAATTCCTCACCAAAAGGCCATTGAGTCCGCAGAAATTTTCAATGATTGTTTAGAAAGGCAATTGTTCAGAATCTTCTAGATTTGAATTATTTCCTTAAAATGTTTTAAGTTATAAGTGTATAAAATCGAATTATTTTAACATTTCATGAGTATTTATTTATTTTACCATTTTCCTATTTCATAATCGAGAATGTAAGACGTTTAAGAAGGCTTGGGTTAGAGGTTCAGCAACAACAGAATTAACCCACTAATTTCAGATCTCACAAGAATCCTGTCATAGACATTTTTTACAGGCATCCGAGAATTACAAAAGAATATCCACAGTCTCATAATACCCAAACCAAATCGACTAGGCATAAACAATTGTTTGCCCAGTTTGACACAAATCACAAAAACGTAGTGCCCATATATATGATAAATCCATCTCAGTTCTTTTTTCATAGGCAGTGTCGTAAATATTGCTCGTACATTGTAATGTATGCATGTAAAAAAATTTAAAATATCAAATTTCATAAATATTTTAAACAACTAAAATTTTATCTTCTGTCTATTCGTGCATATAATGCAAAGTTAAAAATACTTAAAGAGGAAGCAAGTATATTATCCAGAACATATTACATTATTTTTCGTTAAATTTTATAAACGTAAAACAATGTAATAAACCGGAACTATAGCTTTAAATTCTGCAACAGTCTTTTAGGCAAAAGCATGATCATTCTTAGGGTTACCGTATTGCTAAATCATTCGTTGCTATATAAACTACCAGTCAGTAATGCATTCATTAGCATATATTAGTGGCACCAAAATTTTCAGTCTTTTTTTAAATCTGATTCAAATCCTCCAAAAACAGCATGTGTCGATTCCCTTTACACAGCTTAGAACGCGTTCAAAATCGATGTCCTGATCCGCAATCTATATCGTTTAGACGAGATTCACATTTAATTAATCAGCCGGGCCCTTCCAACACTTCCTTCCGTTAGGCCCTTCCCTTAATAGTGAATGGGGAGATGCTTCGAATATTACATGAAGTCTGGTACTCAGACATATTTAGATGGCAAGATATAGGAAGAGTTTGGCTCAAAATTATGAACAGATTTATCCATTCGAAATCCCATATTTTTAACAACAGTTTGAAACGCTAATTACGGAATCAGTTTCAGTGCTTTGACTTATCAGTTATAGCAAGTTTCAACTAAATTTCCAACAATATTTATTTCATTATCAACCCACTGGTGTATCAACATATGAAGTCTACTCTGTGAAATGATTCATCTTGGTATTATTCTAGTTTTTTTAAAATTTTTCTAATATATTTTAATAATTCAGTAATTTTTTAAACAAATATTTCCTATCTACATTTTTGATTTAGAGAAAGTAAATTTTTCAGTGATAAAGGAGTATCAAAGGCTTAAGGTTTTAACTAATTATTCGTAAATCAAAAATTAAGTTCTGAATTAAAATATTAAATTATTTTTCTGCATTCCTCTTATTTATTTATACAGATTTACTGGACACTTATTGAAAAATTGTCTGCCGTCTCAATTTAAAATGAGGCAATTTTTCAATTAATATCTTAAATCATCATAAATTGTATTAAGTAAAAACATTTTCTATTTTCAAGAATAATTTTATATTGAAAAAAATTAACCCGCAGTCATTCCTAATCACTGAGCAAATTGCAATGGGGTGCAGACCCGGTAAGTTCTCAACTTAAAAAGTACTCTTTATAATGAAACATGATACTAAATCAATTTTTCAACCTTAGTTTGCTGAAAAATGTAAATAATAGAATGGTTACTCTTAGCCGAAACTGACAGTTCTTCAGTGCTTTCGACATCTCTATTCTACTAAACCCGCATCACAAAGTAATAATTCATTAATATTTGGACAGAACTCTCTTCTCAGTTAACCAGTAAGCTCAAAATTTTAACATATATGGTATAAATATGAATTACTAATTCTCTTTCGTCGGGAAACAGCCATAAGACTACCAAAAATCTAATTTGACAGCCATATCCTAGTACGTTGCTTCTCATTTGTAATCAATTTAATATTACAGAAAAATTTTAGCCTTTGGGCCTGGTAGGCCCTGATTATATTTACCATAGATTATTTGCTATTCATTTAACTCTCCAGACGTATCTCTAAATAAATTTGTAATAACATCTTTTCTGTTACCGTGTATATCAGGTCGTAATTTTCCATTTCCTAAACTTTTAGTTGGCGTTATATTGTGACACTAGTTGCTGGCAAATAAAGATAATTTTGTTTTGAGACTCGTTGATGTCATAAAAATCTCCATTGAAAAGATTCTCCTAGTTTCCCAGCTGGAAAGATGAGTTACTCCCTCCCTTTGGTTGTTAAACATGCTTGCCATTGCCGAAGATACAAATCGAAAGCCATATTACTGCACGTCACTTATCCTTTAAAATCAAATTCACTTTAGGTTAATTGGAAAGTAGCGAATAGACATAAAGCCGAAACAATTATGTTGACTATTTGGAAAATTTTCTAATTGACAGAAACAGCTGCTTTGTGGAGATAATCAATAAAATGAATTTTACCGCATCTTGAAAAATTGTTTTTCTTTTGCCGGTTTAAGCTCATTTTTAACTTAGAAGATTCATAAGGAATTCGAAACATTTGGTTTAAAGTAATTCCGACACACTGATATGCGTAAAAGGAATTTTAGAATTCACAAAGTTTGTTCTACTTAAAAGAGACTAAATCGTATGTTTCATTTGTAAAGAACTTTTAGTTTTAAATATATAATTGTACTTACAAGCATTATGATGTTAATATCTCAAATTTTGCAAAGCGTCCCTTAAACAGAAGTTATTTTACAATATCTACATGACGTTGTTTAATATTTTGTATGTTGTACAATACCGTAAAAATATCATAAAAAATCACAGCATCTTGTGCGGTTAGGAAATAAAATTTTAGCGTACAGTGGCCATATTTAAAATAATAATAATGTGTCTAATACTATTTCTTTGTAAGTAGAAGGATTTATTTTTGACATAAAAAAAGAATTAGCGAAAATATATAGCACATTGCTTAAAATTATTTGATATCGATATAATATAAGCGCAGAACCTTGTTTCCCTATAACCCAATATTTGTATAAAACAAACCAGGAAATACAAATACCTTATATCGCTTTGAATTATTTCAATTGTTTTCAAAGACAGGTCTATCTTCTATCCTCTGGGAATATTTTGCAAAACATTTTAATAAAGAAATTAAATTATCTTCAAAGTAATGCGCGTAAAAGCATCTCATTAGCAACGTATAATACTATGATTGAAATTACAATTTTTCTTTAATGTTCGATTTATTTTATGAAGCTATCTTCGCGATAAAATACATTTTGAACCGAATCAGTTTAGTGATATTGTAAATGTGTTTTATGCTACGAATTGAACATTTGGGAATCCAGGACAAATGAAGATTTGAAGAAGCTCCGAAATGAGATTTAAGTTTTATATAATTTCAAAAGTGAAAAAATCTGACACAAGGACGAACGATATGTGAAGTTGAAATTGATCTTGTTACAATGTACTTCTCACTTCTCTGTTGCTTTCAGACGTTATTTTAAAGAATTTTAGAGTTACTCTTTATTGAAGTGCATAAAATAAAATAAATTGCTATTACATTCTAGATTAACGAGAGGAAATTCCTTTACCCCCTTTTCTACTGACTGTGAGGTTACCTGTTTTTATCATACCGTAATTAATATGCAACTAAATCGCATTTGAGGTGAGGAAGTGAAATAGTTTATTAAATTTATCGACAGGAAAAATAAAGGGCGAACAGAACAGCTCCACTGATTGCAGCTTGGTCTATCCTGCGATCTCTAATACACGAAATGCAATCAAGGTACGTATCCTGTATTATATTTCAGTTAGAGAAAAGATTCAGGTGGTACCACATCCCATATAAAAAAAAAGAAATTTTATAGTTAAATTGCAGAACAATAAAATTCCTGGGTTGAATTATTTTCAGTTTCTGTCTACCAAATTATGAAATTAATCTTTGTAAGAAAAGGCAGCTTATTAATATGCTTATATTTTTATCTGATTATACACCTGTTAGAATAACTAAATTACTTCGAGAAAGAAGTTCCTGCAAATTTTTATAAACATTTTGAGATAATAATTTAAAAGCAACTTATGGTAAAGAACATAAGTTTTGACAATAATGATGACTAAATTCTATGTATTTCAGACTTTCAGATTAATTTTCAAATATGTGCTGAAATAATTTAAATTAGATAATTTTCCTAATAGAGCTCCGACAATTGTCAAAAGCTGATATATCAAGAACTGGAAAACCATAAAAATTATATACAATTTCACGAAAATGAAGTTGGTATAATTAATTTGCTTACCACTTTTATACTTTTTCGAGACAGAGTAGCTCAAAATTCTATTAAAATCATGTCTAATTGTATTTATAATGAAAGCAACATTTAAAATAGAAAATACATATTATTTACAGAATATCTCATGTTTTGAGTGTCAATGAGAAAATGTGCCCTATTTTCAAATTATGGCTACATAGTGCGATTTCATTTTTAGCAGGATTTGAGTACAGCTAACGTAGCACATAAAAGAGATTGAGCAAAAAAAATATTACAATTTAAACTCTGGATTATATTAAATTTCATTAAATTGAATTCAATCATTATTTGTTTGATCTATTTCTTTTACACAGAAACATTCCGTTTTCAAACCATTGTCAGGAATCCAACTTATTGCATGATATAATTACTAAACTGTATCATACAGTCATAAAAATAGACAGAAACTATATTGATGCTTATATGATTAATTGCATTTATCTGAGACAATGCATTCATATATTTGCCGGTATATATTACAATATTCATGGTGGCTATAAAATAATTTTCCCTGCTTGGGGGCATCTGCAGCTAAATCTAATGAACAGAATGAAACCAAATTTTATATATAGGATGTGGAAGACGTGGGGAGATGATTTCCGCAAGGAAAAAAATACTTTCGACAGTCGCCGATAGGCTAAAATGTGGCGTTGCTAATTGACACAACTGAGATTTAGACAAATGGATAACAAGCAAGAAAGTTCTACCCCATCAAGATAGACCATAGACTTCAAATAACCACACAAGAAAATGTCACATGAGGTTAGATCCAGGGAGAATGGACATGGAAAATATTGTGTACGGGATGAAATGTGTGGTCCACGAGAAGGGTGGCCATGTTAAAAAGGTTTATGACCTTATATAGAAAGCGCTTTTATTGAATCAAGTGTTGTGGTGCGCTGTAATATCATCATTCCAACATTTTGGAAAATTCATATGCTGTATTAAAGCGGCTGTGCACTGAAATTTATAGTTTGTTATTTATTTGTCTAATTGTATGTTGCATAGATTACAACAGCGCCACAGCGCAATAATTTCTTTTATGGAAATCATGCTCCCATATCTTCCATTATCTGTATCTGCAATTTGTTTTCATTCCGTTCATTAGTTGTAGCCGCTGATGCCTTCAAACAGGGAAAGTTATGATATTCGTATTATCGATATCAAAGTATAAAAACGAACTTACTGAAAAACTAAACCACAAATAAAAATTAAATGCTAACGTTATTAATTTTTTTTAAAAATTTAAGTGCTGCGGTATTTTCATTTAAAAAGACAAACCAGCTTTAATCCCACCATAATTGATAACTTATCGTTTTGTAATGCTTTTAATGCTGCAGTTATCAAGTATATTATATTCGAATTTCGTATCTCATTATTTCAAAAATAGAGCATGACTCACATATATTATTAAATGCTTTTTCTTAAGAAATATGACTTTTTTCTCTAATTATGAGTTCATATGATACCGGATAAGTTATTGTCAGATAAATCATTACTTTATAGTCTGCTAATTTGTATTAAGCATTGCATAAATAAATGCTTCATCATTTGCTGATATATAGATTATAAAATTTTTTCACAGCGAAGAAACCTCTGTTTTTTTTTAAATTTACACGATAACACAGACGACCTTTGTATGTTAAATTAAATATGTAGAATTATAAATAGTCAGACATTCCGTAAACAACACATATTTTCTGTTTTTCTAAGTATTTTAAAGATAATTAATATTCTGTTAAAGAGGTTGTAAGTTTGTAAATTTCTATTTCAAGTAATTTAAGATTTAAAAAAGTATTTGATCGAATGAAGGGAGTTCCTATTTTAACTCGGCATTCTGTCATATCATTTGTTTGGTTATGAAATTGTTTGTTACGAAGTCATGTCCGAAGTCATTATTCCATTTCCTTCGAATTTATCATGAATGTTCCTTGAAGTCATGAAATGACGTATGAGAAGAATTGATATTTTTCTTATTCCATTTTAAAATGGCGATCGTTGATGGTTCCGTTCATGCAGTGTTCAGCTTTTTCCAAACGTTCTTGCCACATTGCTCATTCTATAAAACTTAAAGAGTATCTGCACTCTCGAATATAATATTTCCTACAATTTTGTTCCAGATTTGTTTTGATGTACTTCTAAGGGTTTTGGCAAAACGGAGGGCACAAACTAGGCAACTCAATTAGCAACCCCACATATATTGCTTTTTTTTCAAATTTCACGGTTAAAGCAAATACTCAATTTTTCGCAATCAATAACAGGTATTTCTGAATTTTTAAACTTTTTATATGAACGTAAGACGGCAAACTCCTACAGCTTGCAAAAAATATTTATTAACATTCGTCATTGGTTCCGAAAACTGAGTACTTTATTCTTCTTTGAAATTTGAAAAAATTGAGATAGGTATTGTTGATTGTTAAACGACGAAATAATGTTATGGAAGAGTGTTGCTGACATACCAAGAATGTGAGAGATGCTGCCTCCTCCCCTCTTCTAACCCCGTAAAATGAGGTCCACTGTTTATAGAATTACAAGTCACGTTGTTACATAAGTAAATATAACAACATTAGCTGTTTCCGGAAACTGAAATTATTTACCCTTCTCCCATTCATGACGTGCACACTATTGAGAATGTTCAGAATAACTTAAAGTGAAAAATATCAAATGGAAAATTTCTAATTTTTGTTACAAAGCTGTTGTTAGAAATCTTTTTCTTTCTATCAAAAATTATAATTTACCATTATGCTAGTTAATTTAAAATCAAAAAACTGTTTGAAATTTCATGTGATCTCTTGTTGAATGTTTTAATATGAAAACACTGTTTTACAACGATTTAAAACCCCAAAAACTGTTTGTTGTATTAATAAAAAGTGCAAAACATTTGATTTGTGATTTTATATTTCAAGCAAAAAATTAAAGAAAAATGTTGAAACTGAGCAATATTTTTTTTGAATTTGTAAAAGTTCATCGTACTTGCGGCAACTCGAGACATGTTCCGATTACCTTAAAATTATAGGGGTTTTTTTTCTTTTTTGCATTGAAAAACAAATTTTCTGCACTGTTAGGAATTAAAAAAAGAAATAAGTGTTTTTTTTTTGGTCCCACTAATTTTCGTGGATTAACCGAAGAAATCGTTATATGAAACGGCTTCCTCCTTAGTTCGGTAAACTGGAGTTTTACAGTATTTCTGAGATTATATAAAACCTGACATGTACAGGCGTGTTGCAACTAAGCTTTAATTGGATACAAAGATGGCGCTGCTGTCTGCTGCGCATGTGTAAGAATTGTGTGCTTCAGTGTATATACATTGTTATTGTATTTTAACTGCTCTGAGCTACGAATATGCTGACACTATGAGTCTTGTAAAGATATATTCTGTGCTAGTATGGTGTTCCTATCCGTCCTAGATGCAAATAAAATAATTAGAAGCTTGCTCGGGGTTAAGATTTTTGCTAGAGCCATTCTTGATAAAGGTTTAAGATAATGCATCATTTAGAACTTGCAGCAAGGAGAAAAATGGCAAAATGTCATTATTTTGTTATTTTAAGTTTTCATTGCACATTACAGAACAAAGATTATATTTCGCTCTGCATGAACGTGTTTATAATATTTGTACCATTATATTAATAATAAATTCTTCTATATAATATTTTAAAACCTTTACAGACGCAATTGGTGGGAAGATAATGGTGTTGTATTTAAAGCTTGGTGTTTTCTATCCGAGCTGGTAAACTAAAGTTAGAGTTCAAGTTCTCATCATTTGAAGGGCCCTGGGAAAAATGATGTAGTTAATTTTTTTCTTATCGTCAGGTTTCAACGCCAACTATTTGTTGAATGGATGTAGTTTTATGTCATCTTTTTGATATTCGGGTAGGGCGATGAAATGCCATCCGAATAATGCATTTTAAATATTGGAAAATGATGTTAAAATTTCAGAAAACAATTGTATGACAAGTAATTGTTATCATAAAAGTTAAATTTTCGAAATTGTAGATAGTAAAAAATAACTTTTGCGGCATAATATCTCCCGAAGTTATCAAGGAAAAAATAAAATTTGCTTTATTTCCAATTAATTAAAATTCCAAAAAATAGTCTTGAATTATGCTTATATCAAATTTCGTAGCTTGTGGTTCAATGGTCCGTCCTGCAGAGCGCGCACACATATTTCTTTCGCTGTAGAAGAGATATAAATATGCTACAACTGTTTTTAAATAAATATTTGACACATCATTGTTTCGTAGTTCAACAACACAATTTTTTGAAATTTCAACAAGGAAGAAATAACTCAATTTTTCGCAACCAATAACGGATATTCCTGAATTTTTTTCACATTTGATATAAATATAAGACCGAATTAGCGTACCGCATGTGAAAAAATAATTATAAATTTTCGTTATTGGTCCCGAAAAATTGAGTTTTTTCTTCCCCTTTTAAATTTCAAAAAATTGAGATATGTATTGCTACTTGTTAAGCTAAGATTTATTGAAACGTGAATAATTTCATTCAAAAATTAAAAATTCCATGTAGTTTCTATTTTATTCATTTTCAAACTGATATGGAAATTTTTAGTTATAAACTGATTAACCTTACAATCGGTTAGAATAGATGACGTCCTTCTAGATGCCTTTCTGTGCCTCCAGTTTAGAGCAGAATCACCTCAGATAAGACAACAGAGGAGCAATATCATCTTGCAGATGAGTTCTTATCTTTTGGGATATTCTGTCCTCTATCAATATTTCCTGTGGACAGATAACTCCTCTATCTAACTGCATGATACGAAACGAGATTCAGGGAAGGGTGTTGAATTTTGTCCACATGACCATTTTTTAATGTACAATGGTATAAGTGCAATTGTTGTAAAAAATAATTATTAAAATTTTGTGTAGTTTATTTATTTTCAAAACAGTGTAATCAAAATTTTGACACTTTAAAGCAGGAAAAACAAAACAGTTTAGATAAAGTATCATCCGTCCAATTAAGGAAACTGATTTCAAAGTTTAGCCACCAATTTCTATAATCACAATTAAATTAAAAATATTATTTGATTGTCAAATACACTGCTGCGCACAACGCATGAACTCAAGTATGACATTTTATGAAACGAAAAACTCTTTCTATACCATTTGTTTTCTCTCAAATAATACAAAACTACGCAATTTCATTTTTTTTTACACTTTGAACTTGCTTTTAATTGCTTTAGCGTCCTTTTATTTTTTCTCTTCTCCTTGTTATACTTTCAATTCATGAATACCACTAGACACTACTAACTGCTTTCTGAGCTATTCCTGTAGCTCAAGATTAATAGTCGCATTGATTTAAATATCGTTGTAGTTTTTTTCGTTATTCATTTTCAAAATGGGTTCGATAATTTCTGACCACACAGTTTCTTCTGTTAATTGATTTAGTTAGCTCAACTTTGTTTCGATACTCGTGGTCCCACCTTGTAGAGCATTTCAGTAAGTATTGATTTCTTCATTCCTTAATATTTAAAATATTGATTTATAAATTAAAAACTCAAGAGCAGAAAGGAAAATTAACATAAAAATTCCTACTTTATTAGCACACTAAAAAATAACTAATTTGAAAAAAAAAAACTAATTTTATTTAATATAATATTTTCAAAAACTTTTCATATCATCTTTTTAGTCCACCAGCTCTTTCGAAAGATTCTCCAAAATTACGACAAAAACAATAAATCAATGATTTCTTAAACAAAATTACAAATAACCATTTTACCAGAATTTAATTATGAAGAAAAAAAGCCGAACATATACTTTGAACTTTCTTCGGCATGATGTTGCCTTCTCTGTAGTTTTTCTCTGTAGTTTCTGATGTTGCCTCTGTAGTTTTTGGGAAAAAATAAGCATTTCTCATCAAATACTTTTAAGGAGATAACCTCATAAATTTCGTAATATAGTGCTAAACTCTTCCATATTTCTTTTCTTAGATTCTGTGCTTCCATTTAAGTAACTTATCGTAAGTTAATCTATTTCTCAAACCTTGACTGAATGAAGTGGTAATAAGGATTGCGTGTTCTCAAAAGGTTTCTCCACTTCTCTCCTTAGATTAGTATTATGTTATACATAGATGAATGTGTTATTAGAGCTTTACCTGTATGTTTTATTCCAAAGGCAGCGTTTGGAAATGAAATGAAGTAACAGCACCAATCCTACTTCTCGGATTGTGATTGTGCACTCGACTTATTTACATCTTTACAACCCTTGATAAAATCTATTCTCAGTAATTTCTATCCACTTTCAATCGAAATTATTTCCCATACGAGATTTAAAAATAATTTTAGTCTTTTCATTAGAATAAGTTTGCGATCCAAGAAAAAAATAAAAACAGCAAGGAGGACTATTTTTTTTCATTTCCTTCTATTAATTTCACATATTCCAAGATATGATATTAAATAAATTTATTTCTTTTTGTAGACAGAATTTATCAGTAGTCATAAGTCACTCTTTGTTTTAAAATCAATTGGATTCGAATGACACACTATAAATATCTAAGTTAAATTCTCATGTTAAAGTGTAAGGCTTGATAGAATAAGACGAGAATATTTTTTACTGCATTCTCAAAATGGTTTACAATAACTACGGCAAAACTGATACGTGAAACACACTCGATGAGCAAAAAAATATATTTATATACTTTTTTTTCTTAATTTTTGTAGTATTGTCTGCTACATGAAATGTGCTTTTTCCTTTTTCGCTTTCTTGGTCCAAGATTGTCCAGTGCCTACGTGCAGGAGGTCAGTTAAAGGTCACTTTCTCACCACATTACGAGCGGGGGAGGCTATAAGGTCACTCTGAAATAGCGCCTGACAACAAGCTTGTCCAATCAGGCGTTGTTTTTTTTCGGTGACGCAAGGCCGGAGTGTGAAGAGGGGCCTTGATCCCTACACTTGAAAAAGAATGATTCGAGAATCAAGACGTGCTGCTGGATGATTTCTTGGGAAGAGAGAAAAAAAATGGTGTATATACGTCGTTCCGGTGTGGACGGTTTGAATTGTGTCCTTCTTGCGCAGTTTCTTGCACGAGAAAGAGTCGTGATGCATAACTATTGATGAAGGAGGAATCCGACCAATTTTGGATATCGCAGGGACCAACACAGATAAGACTTTTTCATTTATCAATATCTTTTTACGTTTTTCATGGCGGACATAAAATTTTTTGCATCCAATTCGTACCCCCTTTCCATAAAAAAAAAAGGAGAGGAAACTTCAAGACTATACTGTAAAGATTTCTCGGACCTTTTGAGTTCCTAGGTTAATGACATTAAGTTTTTTTTTTCTCGCGAATGTTGATCAACATTTTTAGTTTAAGAAAAGGGGCCCCCTAATAATATCCTGATAATATGTAGTCTAGAGATTAAGTTAATGTCAATTATTATTTTTGTGTATTAATACAAATAATCTTTTAGTTCCTTTTTTTCAGGAGTAATTTTTTTTGCATTCATGTCTGACGTTGTTAACTCTTCCTTTTTTTATATTTATGCATGATATCTTTCCTTTGTTTTTTTTTATTTTTAGTAAAAAGGATACTTGAAATATATACGGATAAATTAATTTAGCAAAATGCAATTTTTTAATCTAATGAACTGCAGTTTTATATATCTAAGTGTTACTATATAATATCAAGATAATAATTTATGTGCTTAAATATCAAGTTAACAATTTAACAATTATATATATTTAAGTGTTTCAATCCATCAAGTAAACAACTTAACAATTTGAGTATATGTGGTATTATATTATGTATATTATCAAATTAACTATATAACAGTAAACCCCATAACAATTTATGCCCTTTATATAACAATTTATAGAGTAAACCATATAACAATTTTATATGTAGAAAATTGCACAAACGCTAAAAATAAATTTTATGTTTAAGAGTTTCACCATTTGTCATGAACTGCCACTAAATATTCGTATCGAGAATACTCCTATAATTTTGATATATATCCAGCTAGTTTTAGCCTCTCTGGGGCATGCGTCTCGATCTGCAAAAACACGTCCATAAATCACTAAAATTGATACTGAGCAAATTGTCTGCCCGTTTGAAAAATGCAAAGTACTCTGCAAAGAAAAACTCCCTGGAAGAATAGATATTATAGTGCTCCCAGATAGATCAATGATGCCGTTAACAACGAGAATGAAGGTGTCTATTTTTACTTTCCTGAAATGGCATATGGTTGTAATCCTTTATTTTCCCCTTTCAGTTTGAGAATAAAGAGTCTTCGCTTTTCATTGCACATTTCTTTCGGGGGTGAGAGATGTTCTAAATTTATCGCTCGGAATTCGAGAAAAGAAACGGAAGTAACAAGTCAATAAGTTTTATGTTTTGAAAGGCGTTTTAGAATGATTTGCTTTGTGGAGTTCGGAAATGACTCTGTCTGGAGATATCTACGTTGAAGAGTTGTTTCTGTTATGTAGAAAAAAATATTTTATTCAAACAAAGATTTTTTATACTTCGTGAATCGCTTTCAGGTAAATATATTTTTTAAAAATAATGTCATGTATTATACAATATGAACACAGTAACAATCCCTTTTTACGAAAGAGTCTAAATTAAAAACCAAAAGACATATTCTGATCAAACGATCACAATAGTTGCATGAACCTATGATGTTTTTTGTGGTGTTGATTACAATTGCAATATGCGTTGTGCTCGTCCTCTGCAAACTGCAAATATTATAAAGCTTATCCAGTGTGATGAAACTATCTGCAGCAATGAAGTATTCCTGAAAATCATTCAGAGTTGTAAGTATTAGAGGTACAAAAGTGTGGTCCTTCAAAACTGTTGGCGCCTTTCAACTGTGAATTGGAATTTTGGAGATAAATGGTTGCCAGAATATGTGAGCTCGCCAATTCGCACTACTACGGTCTCCCTTTTTTTTGGTCTCTTCTCTTAAAAAATGTATATAGTTATGTGTGTGTGATCGTCAAAAATAAGCGTTGTGTCCGTGAACAAGGGTTCTGCTTTAATTTTCTAATTAAACGGGCATTACATTATACGCATTCTACCCAATTCCTTCAGTTTGGACAGAAATAACAACCCCATAGGAAAAAGCACAAGCTGTCGATTCCGAATTCTTATAGGCTCCACAACATTCACAATGATAGACTGGCGGAAAGAATGTTGTCTTTGATCACAAATTCACCCGGTCTCAGCAAATGTTTTTATTCCCCTTCAAAAAAGGGATTTGCGTGCAGTCGTATCAACATCAAATTTCCATTTAAATGTACTCCGAATCAACGCAAAACTATTTGTTTTATAATGTTCTACCACGAACAAGCTTCTTTACTGTTAGTTGAACGTTATTTTTATGTCACTGCCCCGTAGCTGCCGAAATCGCAACTAACAATTCAGAAAAAAAATACTTAAATATTTTTAGTTATGTTTTTTGTTTACATATTAATTCAAATACCAATTAATTATATGAGAGTTTTAAATCAGGACTACTCTCTTGTCCGACCTATATAAAAGAACTTCTTAACTGATCTCTGAAACATTCTGGCGCACTGAAGATGATAGATTTTGTACATTTTAATACTCAAGATATAACAAAAAAAAATTTTCTTATTTTTAAGTGTGTTTTATTTGTATCTGTTTGAAATGTAGAGCCGTACGAGTTAAATTATATGCTTACATTTATTTTCTCTGAATATAAAACTCACATATTCTCATTACATTAATGTAATCTATAGAAGATGGCTAGAAAACAGATTTTTTTAACAATACCTCAATTGATCGGGCTTCCGGAAGAAAAACTTCCATCCGCTGATTAGTCACCTCAGTCAGAGTTCACAAGAAGTGGGATGGGCAGGGGGTCGCCAGATTTCAAGCCGCGATTCATAGGGGTCCATAAGAGGGCTGGCTCATATGTCATCCTGGTCTACTACCAAATATTCAAAACTACGATATTCTTTCCCAAATTGCCTCCGAAATGTTTAATAGGTGTGTGTTATTATAACTACATGAGCATAGATGTAAACCTGTTGTTCGAACAACAATCAACTCTTACAAATTAATCCATCTCCAGAAAATTAATTTCATCAATTGTTTAAGTATATTATATTGTAGTAAAGAAATAAACCAGAGAAATCGTTGAATCAATCTTTCAGGAACTTACCAAAATAAATCAAATTTCTTACACGGTTAATAGTTTTTTTCTTTATCTTTCCACGATAGTTTAAAATTAACTGAAAAATGTGAAAGAGTTAATTAAAGAAAATGGTTTCGAAAAAAGCAATGACATAATTCCTTACGATTATATGTATGGTAAATTGGTGTTCATAACAACGATTTAACAGCAATTACCCGATCCCTTATGATGGTGTGAAGAAGTAATTTCAGAAGAAACAAATCACAAAAAGACGGTTAAAATAAAATTAGGATTGAATATTGTTTTTTATTCTGTAGATTACAGCAATGTAATACTGGTATTTAATTTAACCAACTAAACCAAATGTATTATTTTTTTAATTGCGATATGGTGACCTGCTTATGCGGAAAAAAGCAATTCTGCTGGAAAGAGAACAAAAAAGCATTTGTCATTACGATTTTAACGTGCGTCTTTTTAACAATTTTATCTATTTAATATACAGCTATACTTTCAACACTAAACATCAATGTAGTATATTTTGAAAACATCAGAAAACTTCGAATATCTACCAAAAAAACTTTTTTTATTCCATCCAAATTGTCTCCTTGTAATCATTCTTTACAAAATGAAACTCAAATTCGAAGTCTTCATAAAAAGTTAGAAAGAGAAACGATAACAGCTATCTATTAGATGTTTTAAAAAATTGTTACATTCCTGATACTCATCCTCCCAGATCTCGATAAATATCTCTTCGCAACAACTAGATAAATATGAAAATGTACGTCCTCCTAAGAAATCAAGTCTCCTATAAAGTGTATCCTAACAATGTTCCGTCAATATAAGTGGAAGATTCTGGAACTGAATTTATTTTCCAGAATTTCCCTTTAGTTTTAAACTGCGAAGATTATCGGAGTAATAATATTAAAAATAAAATTTAGCTTATCGCACTTATATGATAGCTTTTGTCTCATGATAATAAGCATAATATAATTCTGATTTAACATGTTACACTATTTCTAGTTTTAATACTTTATTAACGATTTTGATTATATCAATACAAACCAAAAAAAAGTGCCCCATGGAAGAATTATTTTTCATTTTTATTCTGTCTAAAGAGAGGATAGATTAATACATAAGTGATATGCGTTAAGTGATATGCTTTTGTAAATTCGTTGCTCATCTTGAAGGAGGAAGTTGAATGTCTATTTAAACAGAGTGCATTTGGACACAAGCTGCGATTTTCTAGCCGCGGTCCAAAAATTGCCTAGGTTGGTCCGCAAATATTTGACTGTTTATATTAATGGGATTATTATCTTAAAATACAGGAATAGCTAAAAGCAGTTATCACCACTGATGTTCCTCAAAAATCGGAAGTGGAATAAGTTAAAGGGAAAAAATAACGTAAAATAAAATAAATAAATAAAAGAGCACTTAGGTCATCAAATGTGCAATCAAAAAGTCTAAAAAATTAGGACACATCATTTGTGAGGAACAAAGGGCGAAGAGGAAGCGATATGGTGGATCAAACGTCATACTTGGGTTCAAGCAATGTGTGATGGTGTGAATTTCAGAATAAGAAACATAATTTGGATTTCTTTGTCATGAAATAAATTGTTACTCCAATCTGGGCAACCGATTTCCTTGATTGGACGATGACATATTTTTAAGCAGATTTTTTCTACTTCATATTGCATTTAATAAAAAATAATTGCATAGTTTTGAAGATAAGTAATTGCAAAAGAGACTCTACTTTTTACATCAAAATTACTTCAATGTCACTGTATATTGAAAAAAGTTCAGATGGTCCAAATTCGGCAAATCTTCCCTATGAAAAATAAAATGGTTTCTTCCCTGTTTTGGAAGCAGAAGGAACAAAAATTATATTGCTTTTAATCTCCGCAAAGAAAAAAATGACTGACTGACACCTTATTAATGTTTCGTTTTTCAAATTTAAGCAACTCCTTAGCAAAACCTTCCATTCACGGAAGAAATATGCAACAAATACCCATGTCCTATTATTCTGATATTGGCGAGGAAAAATAAAATAAAACCACATGCCGCTTTAAGAATAAAAGAGAAGACATTTTTATTCGAAGTTAAGATTATCATTGATATATCAGGGAGAAAACTGGAAGCAATAAAATAGGTATTCTTGGAGAGAGTTTGCCTTTGTAGAGGGCTTAATGTTTCTCAGACTGGCGAGGCAATTTGCTCGGCATCAATTTTAGTGATTTATGGACGTGTTTCTACAGATGGAGATACACATTTCAGAGATTCTAATATTTTTAGAATAAAAATCAACTTTATTCGTGAGTTTTTCGTAAAAGGAAGTATTGGAAGATAGTTCAAAGGTATATGACAAAAAATGCTAGAAATAAAATTTCAGCTTGTCGCACTTATATTTTTCTTTTCATTCTTGCTTCTGTTTCATGATAATAAGTATAATTTAATTGTGATTTAACATGTTACACTATTTCTAGTTTTAATGCTTTAGTAACGATCTTGGTTATATCAATGCAAACCAAATAAAAAGATCCCCATGGAAGAAAACTCCCATTAAAACTTAAATTTCATTTTTGTTTTCTGTGCAATTTTCAAGATTACCTTATAAGATATTATTATATCTAAATTAATATTTTTTTTTAACTGTTGTTCGGCTTTAAAAATGAGATTCCTATAACTTTGCCAAAATGTATAAGCACATCAAAGTAAATTATTTGATGCAATTGCTATCTGTTTAGAATGCTTATCCGTTTCTTCAATTGTCTTTTTACTCCCGTTTGTTTTCCTGCAATGGAAGCAGAACTTGAGGAATCCCGGAATTTTCCGAATAGAATTTTTGAAAGTTTATTTATCCTTTAAATTAATCTAAATCTTTATTTTAAACATTAATTTACTACACTAAAATTCGAAAGTAATATTAACACCGTGTTTTTCCTAATGAATTACTGATCTTTTAAAATTCGTAAATTTAACGTTTGAAGAATTTTTAATTAAAAAATTTCATATTTAAAGTTATTTAGCAAGATGTGCTTTACTGTTTGAAACATGAGCTTTTCAATGCAATTTTTAGTAATATTTTTTCAAACATATCCGTATTTTTTTCTTTTTGGTTAATTAAAATTTGATTTATTTTATTTTCTATAAATAGGAATTATTTCTTAAAACTTAACTGTAATTCTAATACTGTTCTTCATTAGGGTGATTATTTATTTAGATTAGCATGCCGTTTTCAAGCAACACGAAATCTGCTTTGCAATCAGTGGAGTCATTTTGTATGATAATCAGATGAGGAGGAGGACATTTGTGTCAAAAATCTAATAGCGGGAGAATGTTTTAAACACAATCAGACATAACTTACAATGACATATGCATTATCACCGGGAAAACGCAGCCCTTAGTAATTTTTGCACTTTAAAGACATTATTACGGATGAAAATTCAGGTATGAACCTATTTTAAATCTTTCTGGACTAGATCTAATGGAGTTATAGACGTTAATAATAATTATTCTTTAAAAAAAGGCTAATTTAGACAACAAATGTACCCAAATATAAAATAAAACAGTTTTTTTTAAATCGCACTGTTTATAGTTTGAGTCAGAAAACTTTATACAAAAAGGGAGATTTTTTTAAATTTAAATATTTAGTATTCAATTTATAAGTTATTGTTATTAAGACAAAATAAATATTACAGAATCTCGTTCTCTCTAAATCACTACCGTGTGACTACATTGTATAGAATTAAAATTTAATTAAATGATATGATTGACTAATAATCGAATTTCAGAAATCTTAGAATAACACAATTCATTGCCTTCGAGAACACGCAAGCAAGTGTGCAAAATTTCATAATTCTAGTACATCGGGAAGTAACAGAAGAATTTATTAAAAATTCAATTTCTGCAAAATAAAACAAGTTAAATTAATATGATTCTAAACAAGGCAATCCTTTGTGTATTGAGAAATCCTTTGATAATAATAAAATGGGGGACCCGTGCATGTTATGTTAAAGATTAATTTCATCACCATCATGAAAAATCACTTATACCTAGCTCAATTACTCCAAATAAAATAGCACCAAAAATAAGTTCTCAAACCTAATGAAATCTTCACTAAAGCGAATCGCTTCTCTTACTGCAAAAACAATGGCGAATTTTATGAAACGAAGTTAGTCTTCGAATAGTCCGCATCTATTGGCGTAACATTTTTAGGATCAGTAACCATATTTTCTTAGAGAATGCTGTATTACCGCATTTATCTCGGCGATACGAACTGCTTTATCAAGTTTATGTAGACAGTAAATTGGTTATCTAACATCCTTCAAAGATATCTTAACTTATTTTATATCTAAATTTTCTTTTTCTATAATTTTTTAAAGCCATTCTTTTTAGGTTACATTGCTTGTAGAACGAAATTAAAATGACCTTTATCTTTTGAAACATTAAAAACATTCAACTAGAAAATCGTGTTGTTCTAAAGCAACCAGAAGTCGTAGAATACGCAAGAAAGTCCAGATTTTGTTTATTTTTTCCATTCTTTTGTTGAGTTTGTCGGGGGGGATTGGAATTAAAGGTTCCTGAATCTCCCTGAATATCTAAAAAAATTATAATCTGCTGCTCTCTTGCAGTGTATTTTGACATAGTTGACAATATTGTTATTTCATAATTTCTTTTATTTTATTTCATTTCTTGACCTGCTTATTCTTAGATTCATGTTCATTGTCCCCTGCGTTCTAAACCAACGCTTTACGTGGAATTGTTTTTAAAATGCGGTAGCTTTAGTTGCGCACATTTCAGAAATGAATCAAATTGGGTGGAATAGCAGAGTATCACATTCTGCCGTTTGAAGAATAAAAGAAATCAAAACTGATGTCAAATCGATATGATTGACAAAATTAAGAGTATTAAATAATAAATCCAGAACGTATATCTGTCATAATAAGTAATTTCATTATCATCGTCCTCTAGCTCAGAGAACAATAAATCTTCTTTACTGGCGAAGTTTATCATTTTTACTCCGTTTCTCTTTTGATCTTCGGCTCCCGCGGGTTCTAATCCGGGTTGGCCACTTACTCAGCCTTAGGGGGGATGTAAGCACTCGAGTACCTAATGCCTCCCAGGAAAACGGTGCAATCGACTAGAATGACCTTTGGCACGAACATCAATAAAGATCTGCGTAAGTTGCGGAGCGTTTGCTCTCTATGCAGTTCGGCAATTACAATAACCTGTTATTACTTGAATTCAAAAAGAAAATTGTTTTATATTTTTTACCAAGCGATAACCTTACAAAATTAATTGTGCTAATAACCTAATTTTTACTACCTTGGGTATTTTTATATGAATTTAGATTATTTTCAAAGATTTTAACTTGCCGATTTTGTATATACTACGCATTTTTTAATGAACAGTCATAGAGAAGTATTTTATTTGAAATCTAGACGTAGAAGTTTTTCAAAATTTATTCATTTTCAAAAAATGTAGTTTATTTGACAAAAAATGCAGATGATACTAGAAAAATAGTAGCTTAATAAATTGTGTTATCGCTCCAGCCAAGGAAACCTGTTACTCAGATTGCATCACGAAATTCTTGAAGCACAACAATTAAGACAAAAATATTATTCTTAAATTCATATCACCGCACAATGCATAAACATAAGTATGAAATTTTATGCACTACAACATTATTTATACACTTTTTGAACTCAAATTTTATCACAGTAGTGTCCTATCATTGTGTTTTTTTGTTTTAAACTGTTACATTTCCAATATGTGAGGCCAACTTGTAATTATAACTAAGTTTAAAGGTATTTCCTGTAATTCCAGATAATAACAAAATTCGTAAAAGAGTCTAATTTTCACAATTGTTTGTGGTCCAATCTAGGTAACTTTTGGACAAAACAAAAAAATAACGTCATCCTTATTTTTAAACTATTTTAATAAAATTATTATAGTAAATTGTAGCCAAACCAATTTCCTATCTGAAGATATAGTAACATAATTTCGTACTTACTTTGAAATAATTAAAGGGTATTTTCTTTCGTTAAATCAATTGATAGATGATACCTCAATCGAAATTACTTGATCCACATTTTGATAGTGGAGTTATCTGCTTGTGTTTAAATACCATTGGTAGAATTTTAATTTGTTCAGCAATTTAAATGTCATCTTAAAAATTATGATATACATTTAGCAATCGACAAATACTTGATGCGTTAAAAAATTATGTAGAACTGAAATTTCTCTAAAATTTTGTCCTGCAAAATTTATGATGTTCTATATATGTAGGGTTTATTATTTGTTTTTGTACCTGTTTTATTGTTTTTGTGTGTGTTCTGACTAAAAAAATAAAATTCATCTCCATCTATCCAAACCGGAAAGGAACCAAATGGCTCTAAACACGGGGATGCAGGTGGTGTAATGTAATATATTATATGTAGGGTTACTATAATGATTTTGATTGAAATTCGGACAAGTTGCTAGAGGCGGCGTTGAAGGGTTTTTGGGGAGGGGTCAATGTATAGTATAAAATTATAATACGTAACTACCAGCGATCTTTCTTTTATAACACGGAGTTTAAATAAGTGAAAAACTTACGACATCCGATTGCCAAGAAGATACTATTTTTTATTAATTTTTAATATACCAATGGTTAATTAAAATTACATTAATAAAAATGGAATAATACAAAACTGCCAAAAAATTTAACTTTTTGTTTGACCTTTGCTTTGAATAAGGAGTTTCATCTACTTTCTCGTCTCATTTTTCGTATTTTTCAGATACATATTTTTCAGACGAGATACATTTAAGATTGGATAGGAGGAAATGGAATTCACGTTGAGTTTCAGTGGGTATTTCAAACTGGTACGAACAAACTCGAGCTTTCAGCTGTTCATA
>BGPR01017912.1:0-31708 GCA_013235015.1 Araneus ventricosus | reverse complement strand
CGTACAATATCTTAAACTAATACGCTTGCCTGAAATCTAGCACAAGAGGCTCTTCACTATTCTTACGATATCTTCACGATATTGAACGGCATTCAGAATACACAACAACGTCCTAGTGATATCTTACAATATCTTAAACTAATATGCTTGCCTGAAATTTGTCATTCTTATATGATTTCTGATGTTTCTGGCAAAGAAATAGACTAGAGCCAAATGAAAACTTAGTTATTGAAAAAGACCGATGAACGGTTCGTTGACTTCAAAATGGAAGAAGTTATTCACAGTCAATAAATCAAAATGAAAAAAGATTATTCAGAAGTTTTACATTAGCATATCTGGAAATAATCATGCCCAATTGCGAAATTTATATTATCTCTAAGTTTACAAAGAAGACACGCAAATACTCTGGCAGTAAGCTGTTTCATTCGGAACTGAAGCAGATATATTTCAAGTGCTTTCTTGTAAAAGTGTGGGACCGCGTGGTATAGGTATCGGAAGGGTGGTCGTTGTGAGTCAAACATTCTCCTGTCGGTTTCATACAAATGCTTGGAGAGGGTGGTGGCAGCCAGGCGTCGCCCTCTTCAACTGACCGTGGTTCAAAATTAGGAGGTTCGTACCCAAATAGCCCTCGAGTTACTTACAGGCTAATGTTGTTGTTACTAATCCCCCTGTGTCTATCGGCAGCTAGACACCATCCATGATCCCACTCACCCTCAAGAAATCGAGAGCAAGCAAAGGATCCGTCTCGAAATCTCCCTAGATAGGCGAAGACAAGAGAGGATGTGCTCTGGGGACGCACTCGCTACTCCACACTTTGCGCAGGCCGGGAAAACTTTGTTACCGTGGCAAAAGGAGCAACTCCTCTGGTGACCGCTAACAAATCTAGACAGTGCCGTCTGGTCGGCTCTGTCACAGGCAAGACCAATGGTGCCACCAGGACTGCTCCGCTTATACCAATCATGGGATGGAGGGACCCTCCACGTCTTTAAATCTTTGTTTTTTCTGATGGAATAAATTTCGTCAAATGTTAAGGAGGGGGTTGAACACAAAGGTTCAGCCGTGCCCTGCTTCGTCAAATCGTCAGCAACCTCGTTTCCATAAATATCCACGTGGGAGGGTATCCATTGGAGGTGCACCTCATGATCCACGCCTATATGTCAAATTAATTTCAGTATAGAGATGCCAGTACGATCGCCCACGTTGTTCCAGTCTTTCAAGTGTTTTATTGAATTTCGACTGTCTGATAATATCCGTACCGCCCCGTAATTGTTTTCATTCAAAATGACCTCGAGTCCAACAGTTCACTTCTAAACACCGAGCATTTATCCGGGTTTCTCAATTTAATTTTTCTGAGTTCTCTGGGAGTCTTAATATATATACCACACCCGGATTGATTTTCTTCATTTTTGCTCCCATCTGTGTAAATCTGGATATCCATTCCAGGGATTTCGTTGATTAACTGGAGTGCCATCTGCTTCATGAGAGCCGGAACTATATCAGCTTTGTTTACGGCCTGCTGTAGTTCGGTATGGAAGTATACTCCCAATAGTCCTTCCAATGGATCAATACAATTTTTTAGGGAGTGACATTCAACCTCCCGGCTAATCAGATTCAACTACGTAGCTAGGATCATAGGACTGTTTTTCTTCAACCTTTGGTTTCTCTTCCACCCTCGTAGAAACAACGAGGTGAGATTGTGAGAGCCGTAGCTTATAAGTTTGTTAAAATATTTCTCCAAGCCAGCTCCTCCTCTGAATCTCAGTGGCTGCAAGTCTGCCTCATACAACACAATTTTATTTGGACAACCAACTGTTTCTCAAACCTGTGATGATGCGAACCGCACTCAGCTGCACTCTTTCTAGCTTCTGTATGTTGGAATCAGAAGCGCAAAAATAAACAGGCAATCCATATTCCAAAATAGGTCTAATAAAGCCTATGATTAGACAGGCTAATAAACTAACTGAATTAAACTAAATTACAAAGTTGTGCAAAACTGTGTCTTGAACCAAATGATAGGTTAAATAATAACTTCGTTTGTGTAATCAAGTTTTCCTTAAATAGAATTAATAAAACGATTGCTGTAAAACGAACTTACAGTAATTTAAAATGTTAGATTACATTCGATAACTTAGTTTGAAATCTTGATAAATTAATAATTAAGAAATACAATTTTCATATAATATTGAAAGCAATGAGCTACTCATTTTCGGGAGTGAAATTGTAAATAAACTTATATTCGTGTATGTATTTCAGCGTATCAGAGCTTAATAACACCGCTACTTTTAATTCTTTTAGTATGCCATATTATGTATGTTTTATATATTATCCCTATCGTCGAGGAAATTTTAAATATTTTTGACCAATGTTTTCAAAAGAGTTTTATTTTTTTAACACATATTCCTAGTATGTACTGTAAAAGACTGAGATATATTGTGTAAATGTAACGGTTTTAATGTCTGACGATTAAGAATCCACTTTAATTAAAATGAAAACCTCTCACTCATTTTCTACACCAAGAATTATTCGTTGAAAACAGAAAGAGAAAATGATATTCTACAGCAAAAAGCAAATACAATTTGCTGCTAAACAATCAAAGTAAAATTTGCTGAAACGTAATTTATCTTTGATTTAACCCAGTTGTAACTTAATAACCTAACATTACCCTCATAAAAGCTTTGATCTGCATTATTTGGAAAAAGTTGCAAATTATATGGAATCACTTGGGAATATTCTGCTTTATTGGATTAATAGAACTCCATTCAATGTCGTAAATAACAGAACCTTTGGATTCGAGAACATAAAAAGAGACTTTATGCAGGAAGAAAAAGAGACGGAAACATAATAGCAAAATTTACGACGCAAAAAAAGTAATCGTGACTGTAAGAAGAGAGCTAATTCTATTTGCAAGCAAATCTCCGAGGTGTACGAACTGAGTTTACGGCAACAAATAAAATCAGGCTAATACCGTATAAACTCGAACAGAGGCTATATAGAAGGAAATTTCCATCTTAACTAAGCCTAATGCTTATCGTCAGGATTCATTTAGTCAGGATTTGTACTCATTTTTCTGCCACTACTTGTTAGAAGGAAACAAATTAGTTCTGATATGCTTGTGAGACTAAGACTGAACAGAGGTAATATGCCAGAGATAATTTTCATGTCCTTTTATCTACTTTTTCCTGTCTTTATCAGTTGCTATTTACCGCGTGAAATGAAAACTGAAATATCAGTGGTGTGCATTTCAAAACATGGCAAAACCAATGATTTATAAAAGAAAGAAGAATTAAAATAATAATAATTTACCTTAGCAGTGTTTACATAAAAAAATGAATTTAAATTTGACAGCTTATGATTACTGTAAGTATACGTTAAGACTGAAAAAAATAGTGTAAATTTAACGGTTGTAATAAAATATAACATCCACCGTAATTAATATCAGAAACTTAGTCTCATGTCCTACACTAAGAATTGTTTTTTTTAATATGGAAATAAAGTACAATTATATTGCAAATATAAAAAAGGCAATACGTAACCAAATAATCAAAGAGCAAAATTTGTTGAAACGTAATTTGTCTTTGATTTAAATCAGTTGCAACTAAACACGATCCTCATAAAAACTCTGATGAACTTTATTCACATAAAGCTAACAAAGCACGTGGAATTACTTCGGAATATTCTGTTTTATTTGATTATTTGAACACCATGCAAATGCCGTAAATAACAGAACCCTTGCCGGAAACACATAAAAAGAGACGTTTGCGCAAGAAGAAAAAGAGTGCCCTAACGAGGCGGAAACATAATAGCAAAATTTACGACGCAGAAAAAGTAATCGTGACTGTAAGAAGGGAGCTAATTCTATTTGGAAGCAAATCTCCGAGGTATAGGAACTAAGTTTACGACAACAAGGAAAAATTATGTTAATTCCGTATGTATAAACTTGAACAGAGGCTACATGGCAGGAAATTTCCATCTTAAGTAAGCCTAATGCGTATTGTCGTGATTCATTTAGGATAGATCTGTACTTATTTTTCTCCATGTACTTGGTAGAAGGAAACATATTAAATCTGATATGCTTGTGAGACTGTGACTTCATTGATTAGATGGCACAAAAGTAGTTTGTCCAAGGTCCGTTTCATGTCTTTTCCTTTATCTGCTCTTACATATCTTTATCGGTTGGTGGGATAATGGAAGTTAATAAAAACATATCATAAACAAACTTTTCTTATGTCATACAGGGTGTTGTTGCGAATACTTTATTTGTAGCGGCAAAATAAACAATTTATTCATGACAGCATTCTGTGCAGATTAGTATACATCACTTTTGCGTGATTGATAACGTGTAAATACGAGTAGTTTTTTCAAGCTACTTGAAGAACATTTTGGGACTAACCTAGTTATTTTAAAACGTGTTGAGATGAAGTCTTGACACTGATCCGGCCGATCCCTCAACAAACTCGCACACCAACCTGTTGTCTAGAAACTTCACAGCAGATTGTGGGAATTTCCGCCTTAGCCATGATTAAGACACAATGTCAAAACTAATGAAATAGTATTTAGTTTAGTTATAGTTTAGTTATATTAACATCCCGTTTTGAAGCAACTTGAGGGCTAGTTGGGACGGACCTCGCCATTTTGAACCGTGGCCAGATGACGAGGACGGCACCTGAGCTGGCACCCAACTTTCCTGGGACCTTCCAGGCCAGAAACCGAGACCTTACTTCTAGGCCACCATGGCTCTCTAAAAGATAAAATAGAAACCCTCATGAAAGATTATTTCTTTTTATACAATTTTATTTATCTTGTTTCGTGTTTGGAAAGATGGAATTTTGTAATGGATTTTCCATTCGTTTCCTGATGTGCTAAATTTCAGAAATTTTCACTAATCGGGTGTTATCGATGACCATATGCAAATTTTAATATTTTTAGAAAAAAGTAACAGCTAATCTATTAATTTAATTAAATTCTGAATTTTATCAAAATTCACTAGATAGTATGTGGTTGCAAAGTTCCATAATATTTATAATAATGAATTATAAATTACAGACTAAGAGATAGAAACTAATTAATCTATAAAACAATTTCTACTTTTTAGTACACTAATTTAAGTGAGTTTTTAAAACACTCCTTTTATCAAGTTTATTTACTCACTTTTTTTTTTATTTAATTTCAACTCTTTTCGTATTCATAGAGATAGAATTTTGAAACTGACTTTTCACTCGACCAGAGAAATCAAATTTTGTATAGTTATATGTTTCCTATGGAAATGCAGTATTTATATATTTTTTAAACTTAACTATCAGTTGAACAATAAATTTTGATTAAATTAGCATTCAATACCAGATGCATCATTTGGTGAAGAATAGAGAAGAAATACTTCATCACCAGATTCCCTAATATTTATAATAATGTACTTCGAAATATATTTGATATTAAAAAGTGGAAAAAAAATAAATAAATAAAACATGTTTTCGTTACTGTATTAAATTGATGAAAATAATTTTTAATCGAAAATATAGAGGTGAAAGCAAAAATCGTGAAAGAAAGAAATGCTTAAATCAACACAATAAGGAAATGAAACCACAATGAATATCATAAAAAAAATCTTTAAACCTCCATTAAAAGTTAAACTATACTAAAAATGTGATTGAATTTCCAATTTGCTTAGAGTATTTCAATCACTGAATCAATCTTTCGTGAATTGGTTTTGACCTCCATCCTTTTTATTAAAAATTATTTTTACATTTTTAGTACCCTAAAAATCATCTTTCCAAGAATAATTTTCTTCTTCTTCTTCTTTCTTCCTTGTTTATCACTACTTGAAATGCCGAAGCAGATTCTTTCTTGAATGCATAAGAGTTGGTGACATTATTGATTGAGAACAGTATTAAATTGATGAAAATAATTTTTTATCGAAAATATAGAGGTGAAAGCAAAAATCGTGAAGGAAGGAAATGTTTAAATCAATACAATAAGGAAATGAAACCACATTCAATATCACAAAAGAAATCTTTAAACATCCATTTAAAAGTTAAACTATACTAAAAATGTGATTGAATTTTCAATTTGCTTAGAGTATTTCAATCACTGAATCAATCTTTCGTGAATTGGTTTTTTGACCTCCATACTTTTTATTAAAAATTATTTTTACATTTTTAGTACCCTAAAAATCATCTTTCCAAGAATAATTTTCTTCTTCTTCTTTCTTCCTTGTTTATCACTACTTGAAATGCCGAAGCAGATTCTTTGTTGAATGCATAAGAGTTGGTGACATTATTGATTGAGAACAGAAGATTCTCTGCTAAAATCCACTTCCTTAACCCTCTCTTTTTTCTATTCTTTCTTGTCATAGTTAATCTGAGGAATGATTGTATCGAGCTACAGAAGAGCTCGAAGGTACGCTACCAAAGAATATCAAGCGTCTATTTACGATAAGAAGTTGCGAAAGTGAGTTTATATGTATGAGTATCACTTATCGGAAGGTTTGCGATACGACAGTATATCTTGCAGGAAATAATGATTTATCGAGAATTTCATTCACTTGGTCGCTTTTATGTCTTGCTTAAGAACTATAATATTTTTATCAGTGCATAGAAATGCATTCAGTTTCTTAGATAAAGTTATTTTTGGACCATTCCTTTGATAAGTTGATATAATCTGTTTGAGAATTTGGCTATAAATGTTAAAAGTTATTAATTGTTACATGCATTTTATTTATGGCCAAATGGGTGACAATGGCCAAATAAATATAAAAATTGTGTTTTTTTTCTTAATTCTTTTTCGTAACTCATTGACTTTGAACTGGTTTCAGCTTCCTTTGATTCGAAATGCTATTTTCGGTTTTATATTTTAATTTTATGGTAAATCTATCCGCCTTCGACTACCACCTTGATCGCCAAAAATAAAATTTCAACTGAATCACTCATAAATAATTTTATTTTCACGTTACCCTTAAAAAGTAGTTTTAAACTTCAAATTGCGTTAAGCATTTAACCCGTGTTCATTTTGTAGCCTTGCACTCTTTTTCTGTTACTTTTCTGCATTAACGTAAAATACGCAGTTGATTTCAACATTACATTGGCAGGGCACATTTTACGTCCAGAAGCATGCTAGTTGGCTTAAAACACGGTGATAAAAAGAATTAAAACGTACCACCAATAATCATCTAATTTATTGGATCATTTCATTATATGCTAGCTATCTTGTGGACTTCTTTTACAGATTTCACAGAAAAATTGATAAAATAGAAGAAAAAAAAATAAAATCCAGTAAGATAATTTCTTAGCTTTCAACAATGGTAGAGAAACACGCAATTAAATATTTGTTTAAACAGTGAAAACGGTTTGAAATGAGTTGCAACAATGTAAAGTATTGTTGTAAATTATGCCAAAAAATATTTTGTTAAAGGTTATTAAAATTTGAAAACATTGTACGGTAACTTGAATGTTATCATTGAAAAGGTAATTGTTTCTACATTTAGATGGCGTAAAAATGGTTTTGTTGCTGTAATAGTTTCAGAAGTTATTAAGGAAAAAACGATAAAATTTCGTTAAATTTTTAATTAATTAAAATTCTAAATAAAAATTTTAAAAAACTGCTCCGAGGTACGTAGTCCCATCCTCCAAAGAATGTTTGTGCGAAATTTCGTAGCGGTTTGCCCTGCAGCTGACCAACACACAGACACGCACGCACACACACGCACGCACACATACGCACGCACACACACATGTGCACGCAACACACACATGCGCACGCAACACACACATGTGCACGCAACACACACATGTGCACGCAACACACACACACACATTCTACTTGTTTATTAGTAGAGATGGTAGAAATTTTGTTTATTTGCTCTTGTGTTGAAAATCGGATTTTCCAATAAATTTTTATTCATCTTTGGTGAAACTCTTGATTTAAATAAATGTATTAGGAAACGCTTAATCGTCGATGCGTAATTGGAGAATTGTCCTTAACTGATAATCGTGTAAAGAGTGTAGTTCTGTTCTGTTCTCTTGCTTGGTTATACAAGGTGCCCGGGCTAAAGATTTGCACAGGAAATGGCTTATATCGAGAGACGACCACACGAATAGCTGAAAATTTCAGTCGCATTGAAGAGACCAACTGTTCCAGTTTCTTTGAAGACTAATGGAGCTCAGTATGAACCATAAGAGATTCTGTAGGTGCCCGAATGGAAATCGATCACTTGCCACTTAGTAGCATTAGGTTAACTGGGTACTCTATTTCAGACCACCCAAAATTTGAACGTTTAGTAGTAAACATATTTTTAATTATATACCGCAGCAAAAGAGTCAGACACCGTTGTGTTCAGAGACCTGTCAGGTCGTGCAGTGGAGTCTTCTTTTTTAACCCTCTGAGCGTTTCACACGTATTTTTCCGTTCCTCATATTGACTTCAAAAGCAGATAATTCATGTTTATGCGTATAATTTCTTAAACTATCATGGATAAAATATTCTTAACAATTCGGAGCCTTGATTGAAAGCAAAAAAGATCCAATTATACTATTTAAAAGCAAATTTTTAAGACTTTAAACATAGAACATAAAAATAGCTAACCACTCAGAGGAACTTTTACTAACAGCACATTGATGATTAATTTAACTCTCTCTCCCTGCTAGAGTGAGAATTCCATTGCCTCAAAACCTGGAATGAATTGTCGCTCACAGAAACAGAATGCAATCGTCACTTTCTTTAAAGAAATTTCAGGAGGTCGACACCTATGGTTGCCCTTTCAATCGTCAACAAAGAAAGGAACTACATTCATCCTAAAAAATTCACCCAGGTGCCCGAAACCGCCCGAGTCCGGCTTCTGTCAAACGGACGGTTTGAGACGGGATAGGGCTCAAAGGGTTAAAAACATTTTTTTACATTTTGTTCATCTGTAGAGCTTCTAATTCTGCTCACAATGAACCTCATTAACATCTAAAAACTTCTTCCTTCTTTAATGCGACTGAATTTTATAACTAATCATGCGTGATTCTCTTATTATAATTAATTGTTTTTGGATATATTTAGCCCGGAAACCCTATTTTCTGTGAAGCTATCAAGAAAGATGAATTCATGATTATTTACAAATCTTTTTAAAAATCACAAAACGGTTTTAAATTATCGGTGTTAGCAATCTATTAAGAATCCAACTTTCATTAAAAGATGAATACAATAACGAATTTTATTTCACCTGTGGAGACGCAATGACCGTTATTCCTTTATCGATTTGATTTCAATGATCTTCATATTTAACCATTTTTTTTCTATTTATTTTGAAGCATTTGCTATTAAAAAAATTCTGATTTGTCATGATTATTAAAGAAAAAGTTTCCATGCACACTCATCTGTATTATCTAAAACAATATTCTCATCACTTTTAATACCCTTCACGTTGCAGTGTCTTTTGATCAATCAAACTTTTCAAAGTCAAATAAGTGACCCGATTAACTTTTCACCTTCTCTAACAACTACCCTCCATCTTTGGGAGGACACATTCCAACAGACAACGTCTAGAGTCACGTTAACAAGATAAAGCGCATTCAGTTTAAAAGGATTAAATAAGGCCTTTAATTTAATTACAAAGTAATTTAGTTCTAGTAGAAAGGAATGAAGGAATTCCGAATAGCTTAGAATAAAGTCGTCTGTTCTACCTTCTTCCACCCCGAATAAATGGGCAAGCAGCCGAAGGATTAATTGGTTACGAAAGAGAGTTTAAAAGACATGGGTTTGGATGAATTGAAGAGAAAATCTGTTAGAATTTCTTAGCACTGAGTATAAAGTAAGAACAAGACATTATAGCTTGCTTTGTATAGCTATTTCTTTATTTAAATTATATGTGACGTTATTGGGTAAGAAATGTAGACTGTGATATTCTTACATATGTAGAAAGAAATCTGCCGATTGATATAATTTATTTGATTTGCAAGAATAACTAAATATAAACTTATGAAATGATTGATTGGTGTATATATATGACACATTATTTTCATTGGAGCGAAATCACTATATATAGCTGCGCATTACGTAAATGGTCATGCAAATCGCTCTGTGGGTTTGACAGGGTTATAACTGACATTTTCACTGAAAATGAGGTTATAAGTTTATACTGTTACACTAAGTTAGATCACCACAGCAAACTGACTTCTATAAACACTCGTACCTGTTTACTAGCCGCAACTGTGTTGTTAGTTTATTTTTGATTTGTTGTTTGGTACCGTTTTAATTTGTGGCTTCCTTTATTCTTTTCATTTCTTCTTGTTTTTATTTTCTTTATTATTATTTTTTTATTTTAATGTTATTTAGTCATTATTCTAGAAATCGTGTATTGGACAGTTTGAAATTATATGTAGGAAAATTTGAAACTGTGATAAGAAATTGTGTATATGCTAATTTAGCCTTTTACTTGTGATGCAGTGTGTTGCATGTTTAGGTTTTAATTTGTGGTTTCCTGTATATATATTTTTTTAAGATTTCTTTTTTACTCTTTATTTTCCTTGTGATGGTATTTCTATTTATGTTATTTGGTAATTAATCAAGATTTTGTATTTAGGAAAGTTTGAGAGTGTGTATAGGAATTTGAAATTGTGAGAAATTGTGTTAGTTATTTAAACCTTTTTTTCTGAAGCAGTGTACTTTGTGAAGAAATTTTGTACTCGAATTTGCTGGCGTTCTTCGGAACTGTCAGTGGCTCGATATTTGTATGTCCGTAAGGACAGGTCAGATTACTAGTTATTACCTGCATTCTAGACATCCTTAGAAAGCTCATTTCTTCACGTTTGACTTCCGGAGTTGTGATGTAGCTCTTCCTGCGTTCCTTTTGTTTTATTTGCTATATTATAATTGTTTAATTTGTTATGGAGTGGCTGTGAAAACTCAGACCTACACGAACATTTAAATGGTACTGGAGAAAGAGTTGGCTGCATTTTTGCTGAGTGGGCTACGTTTACAAAATTCCGTACGGTTTCTGCCAGATCGGAGGAGCTTCTGTATTTGGTATATTAGCTCCATATACATACATACTGTTACAAAGCTATAAAGTGTTTTTCCCGATTTGGCGACAGATTTGGAGACCATTTTGGCGACAAAAGGAATTTTCTAGAAAGACCTCGAACTGTCAACCTATTTCTACTGGCTTCATGAACTTTCTGAAGATTACGTCACTTCCTACGTAATGACGTCACTTCCTATTGAAAAAGTATAAAAGCCAGCTCTCAAGCCAAGAGGAGTGAGTTGGATTTTGATCAGCAAGCAAGCTGGTGAGCTAACAAGAAGCCTTTGAGCGCTGTGTGGAGATTTAATGGTAATCTCTGTTGTGAATTTTTACGAGTGCTGTTTTAATACTTGTGCTACGTTTCTTTCTTTGAATATTTGTAAAATAAAGAACTTTATTTTTTAAATCCTGCTTGTTGGGCTGCATTCAAGTACACCCACAAGACTACTTTTTCACACGATTACCTGCATTCTAATGATAAATAAACGTACTATTAATGTGCCATGGTTCTATCACTGTAGACAATATATGGTTCTATCTGCTTTTATGCCTACTAATCAGCTATGCCATTGTTCCAGCAGGCTGTGGTTGTTTTCTTGGACAATCACCAGGGATTTTTGTTCATTAAAAAAGTTTTGTGTACTGTTTTAAAAGAAAGTAAAACTAAATTTTTCATCTTAGCAACATGAAAAACGAGCTGCGTGAGTTAGAAAGTTTTTATGATTTATTCAGCAATGCAGGTAGTGGAAAACAAGAAGGAAGTTTTCCTTTTTAGTACTTTTCTCGTGAAGGGATAGGAAATACTGGTATGCAAGTATTTCTACTTCGGAAAATTATCTTTATTCTAAAAGTCAGGGTACATTGCACATTCAACTAAAAATGTGGAAACCAGCACATCAATTCAGAACCAAAGAGGAAAGGATGGGGAGAGTAGAAGAGTGCCTAAAGTAACCCCAGTTTTAGTAAGATAATACATGAAATTCTTCCCTGTAGTAGAGTCCTATTACTGCAGGGCACATACCAAAAAAGAATATTTGGGTTCTTACCTCAGTATTGGGAAAATGTACGAATTGTACTTTCAACAATGCTGTACTGAAAAAATAACCACAGTTAGGAAATCAATTTGCTACTGATCTTTTGTCATAGAGTTTAATCTTGGAATTCACTCCCCAAAAAGCGACAGATGCAACTTTTGCAAGAAATTCAAAGTGGCAAAACAAACGCAAACACTGACGGATGATATTAAATATGAGTATGATGTACTCCAAAAGTTAAAAGTGAACATGCGAGAAGTTAGGATGGAGGAAAAGAAAAACAAGGATTTGCCTGTTATGTTACTTGACTGCAAAAAGGAATACTGACTCCCATTGAAAATATTAGTTCTCCAATTACTAATATTATTTCTCCAATTGCTAATATTAGTTCTCCAATTGCTAATATTAGTTCTCCAATTGCTAATATTAGTTCTCCAATTGCTAATATTAGTTCTCCAATTGCTAATATTAATTTTCCAATTGCTTATATTATTTCTCCAATTGCTAATATTATTTCTCCAATTGCTAATATTATTTCTCCAATTGCTAATATTAGTTCTCCAATTGCTATATTAGTTCTCCTATTGCTAATATTAATTTTCCAATTGCTTATATTAGTTCTACAACTGCTAATATTATTTCTCCAATTGCTAATATTATTTCTCCAATTGCTAATATTAGTTCTCCAATTTCTAATATTAGTTATCAAATTGCTAATATTAGTTATCAAATTGCAAATATTAGTTATCAAATAGCTAATATTAGTTATCAAATTGCTAATATTACTTCGCCAATTGCAAATATTAGTTATCAAATTGTTAATATTAGTTCTCCAATTGATAATATTAGTTCTCCGATTGCTAATATTAGTTCTCCAATTGCTAATATTAGTTCTCCAATTGCTAATATTAGTTATCCAATTGTTAATATTAGTTTTTTTTACCAGAGAAAATAAAAATTTACAACTTGACTGCATACTACACGCCTACAAAAGAAGTACAGTAGCTGTATTTCCTAATTGTTTTTCTTATTAAAGTTTGAGGCAAAATAAATGTAGAATAAATTCCCAATATTGGGTATTTACTGACATTAAACACACTTCTATGTTATGACAAATTTTTCAAAAGAAAAAATTTAATAACTTAATACTAATTCTTTCTTCTTCCCTATAACCTCGTTCGGATGGCACAGCAGTTCGAAAAACCGGATGCTAATTCAGATATCGTCCTCTTCATTCCAACACAACTCAGATTTATCCGATACATTGTGAGTCTGTCTTAGCACGAGAATAATGTAAGAATGAAAATATTTACATTTCTTCACTTAACAGTAGCCGTTTGGCTTTCTGTCTTTGCACGTTCTCAAGAGCCACGTCATTAGACTTATCCATTATCACGCCCATTTCATTCGACTTATTCATTTGATATTTTACTTCTTACTTTACAAATTTCTTGGTTTAAATAATTTTTTTATTGAAAAATGAAGTCAATTTAACAAGATAATTTTAGTCGTAATAAATCCTAAAACACAATATTTTCTTATTTTGAAAGTCAAGTTAGCGTCATCGCATTATATCTACTAGCAGAACGCGCATGGCGTTGCCCGTGGAATCAGAACTTCAACAAAATAAAAAAAGCCCACATACAGTTACATAAATGAAAGTTTTAAAAACGAAATCAAAACAAAAATATATATATATTATTGAGTTTGCCCGCTTCTTTTTCCTCTAGATCGAGTACCGTTAATCCAAAACAATGTTAAAAAATTACAGTGTGATATTTATTACACCGCAAGCAAAGTATGAAAGGCAAAGAAATAAGTTAAGCCAGGCTTAAAAATAATAATCGAAGTCAACGAGTAAATAAATCAACTCCTCGTAGAACGCGAAAGTAATGACGTCATCCAGTCCCGTCAGCCAATGAAATTTCCCGCAACGTTCCGGAGAGCTGTCGCGGGAGGAAGCCTCGCTAGAAGAAAAATAGCTTTCAACTACCAGGAAAAAATTAATTTAAAAAAAACGGGAAAAGATATTTTAACAATTCTTGTTTTAAATCCGACAGAACAGTTGCAGTTATAAGCTGAAAAAATTGAAAATAATAGTGCTATTAGAAAGTCGGATGCAACAAATTTAAAAACAATAGTAACATTGCGATTTTAAAACTGGCTATTTTTTAAAAATTTCTCAAAATTCAGTAAATTACGGTTAAAATTCAAAACTAACTTCATTAGAATGGAAATCGCGTGATCTTTCCGATGGTGTATCTATTTTTGTCGTACGGTTATCCGAAACCATGCTATTGAGAAATTAGTGCGAAAAATCACCCAAAACAACACAAAACATTAAATAAAAAATTTTCTGCAATAAATTTTAAAATTTCGGCTTCGAGGTGCATTCAGTCACTATTACGACTACCTCTGTGCCAAATATCATGGCTGTAAGTGCGATAGATTCGTCTGGACATCGCAGAGAAACACACATACACACACGCAAACATTGCCTTTTATAAGTATAGATTGATTCAACATCTGCATTAAAAATATGTGAATACTTTTTTCCAAGAAATATTTTAAAAACTTTTTCTTGACAGTATAAACACGAGATATTTATCTAATAGAGCTGTGAAAAATTGAAGGAAAAAAATAAAACTTTCTGAATACTCATAAAATCCCTATTTTATCGGAATTCCTATTAACAAGGAATAAAAGTATTATTCAACTTTGCTGGAAAGCTGCTTTCTTTTCCTGTGTGTTTTAAATTTCATAAAAATTCCAAATTTTACGCAAAAGAGATTATTTTTCCTAAATTAAACATTTAAAAAACTCATTTATTGATGAGACGTGAATGTTAAAACCAAAATATTAAAAAAGGAATTGGAAACAAATAAAAAATAAAGGGAATTGTAGGAAACTTTTATCAGTTTTACAACCATTAAGCTAAAATATGAACTTACCTTACATTAAGGTTTGGTCCAAACCAAAATAAAATTATTACTTCGCCGAAGTAAATGGGTAATTAAATAGAGACCCGAATGTCTTTAGATATCAAGGAACATTAACCAAAGACTGATATTATGGACTACCAACATCCATTAAAGTAATCAATAATGGCGTTAGTTTAATTACTTTTAAAGAGCTACGTTAAACTTGATACATTTCCAACTAATTGTTTTTCATCGTTAAAGGGGATGAAATATTAATCCCTACAGTTTTCCATGTAAATATCCCTTATAAATTATTTAAATTATGCTGTAAGTTAATTACAGTTTCACTTAATGTATTTTATTTCTGGGGCTCTAAATAACTATTTCGTCGCTTTCATAAACAAACTAATTCCATTCTTCATATCCAATAAAACATTTCTAAACATATTTTAAAGAAATATATATGCCTAAATAAAAAAAGTATAAAATATAAAATTATTCGTTGGTATTTTATTAAGTTTCCCGGAAATGATATTTTGGTTTCGGAAAAAAAGACTCGTAATAAATTTCTTTCTTGACAAAGAAAATAAAAAATGGGACGAAATGTGTTTTGATATCCATTGTAAATGATGACATCTTTTTCTTTTCAGTTTTTGTCTTATGAGAGCGCTACACGTTTTTCCAATGATCTCTTTATATTTAATAAAGCTCGGAAGAAATGAAGCGCCACTGCCCATTTCTGTTTGAATATTATTCCATTTCTGAAAACGTTAGAGCAAGAGCAGTTTTCTACAGGAACTGCTTTTCTTCCTTTTTAGCGTCACGTGCTTTTAAAAAAGAACTTTTAAAAAATTGCAATCCTGCTATAGAATGTTTCGATGTTCTTCATACATGAAAAAGTAAATAAATAAACTTTCCAAAATTAAATTTTTGATAAGAAAGCAGAATTCCTTTTCTCCCCTTCACTTCAGTCCTTTCCAAAAATTATGTTTGAAAATATTATATCTGTTTACAAAAATAAGATTTCTTAAACAACATCTCTTGAGGCATATTGTTTATGATTTAATAAACGTTGCCATCGCTCTGAAAAAGAATGATAAATGTTCTGTATAAAATAAAAGGCGCACAGATATTCAGACATTCTCTCAGGCGCACAGACATTTCTATCTGAAGAAAGAAAAATGAATAAATAAATCCTTATGTCTCTTTTTTTTTAATTTTCAAAATAGCATAGAAATTCTATTTATTTTCTGTTTTGGGAGATTCTCTACACAAAAACTGGAAGGAGATCAATTTTGAAGCCCCACGGAGGAAGAAGCAAATGCCAAACTAAAGAAAAAATCAAACGGAGAAAAAAGTAACAATCAACCAAACCAACAACCAAATAAACAACCAAAACTCTTTCCGAATAGGAAAGGGAGAAATTAAACGATTAACGAAAAAAATATATGTGATGACTTATGGCAAAATTTCATGATGAATCTTTACTTTACTTTTACACAATAATTTCTTCAGTTTTACGCAAATAAATATTCCCTGATTCTAAATTTAACTCTCAGTAGAGTGAGAATTACATTGCCTCAAACCCTAGAGTGAAGTTTCGCTCACAAAAACAGAATGGAATCGTCACGTTCTGTAGGGAAATTTCAGGAGGCGCTACCCAGGCGCCCGAAACCGCCTGAGTCCGGCTTCTGTCGAACGGGCGGTTTGAGGCGGGATAGGGTTCATAGAGTTAAAGGTTCTTTACAATCTCTTAAAATGTTACGAAAACTGTAAGTAAGTTACAGTAAAACTTCGATTAACCGTTACTCTTTTAACCGCAGTTTCTGTTATCTGTCAAGGTCTAAGAAGTATCTACAAACTAACAGACATCTTTCAAATTGTACACGGATTACTTTTGCATCTTACTTTATAATGCTAGAAATAACTGTACTGTAAAATGGCGAAAGTGACTAATCTACGGTGGAGGAGCAGTTGAGCTTCAAAGACGCAGAAGGAGATGACACATTATTTTTAAGTAACATAGATTTAGGGCATTACCATACATTTCCGTATATTACTCCTCTTTTATTAAAGTTTATTGTTTCATAAAATTAAATACAATTTGCTTTTATTATTAACTTTTATTACAATATTTTTTCCTCAGTGAACCTTCGATTTGGGGAGATTTTATTTCACTTTTACTCCACTGAAGAAGTGGTGAAAAATAAGCAAACATCAGATTCGCTCGTTTCGACCGAAACATCGTACCATGAAAATGTTTTAGGCTTCATTCGCATGTCTTTGTATTATTGGCAAAAATGTATAGTCGCGAAAAAAAAGTATCCACCCAGCAGTATTCCGCCTCTAATTATTTTATCTTTTAAACTAAAGGTACGAATTTTCAGGAAATAACGTTTACTAATAGATTCCATGTCTAAAATGTTCATAAGGGGACCTCTACATATTTATAATTGCACTAACTTTAAAATTTCCAATTTAAACACATATTTTTCTTGACATATTTCAAATCTACATAAAAAATTATGCTGGAATACCAAGTTTCATCTCCCACAGTTTTGGTTTCGGAATTATAAGCAAATGGAATTTTGAGTTTCTACTGTTAAAGTAAAATTTTGAATTTTTATTGATAGCTTGAGAAATAATGTAACTATTTACATAGATTTTTTTATGTAGTTGTATGAATTATTCTGCACGTTTTACACATTTACCTTTTATTTTAAATTAAATTTGAGTTCATGAATTATTCTGCACATTTTACTCATTTACTTTTTATTTTAAATTAAGTTTGAGTTCATGAATTATTTTATCAAAATTGATATTGAAACATTTTTGAATAGAACCACTTATAAATTTTAACAGTGATCGAAGCAGATGGCCATTTGATACATGCAACAAGATTTGGCCTATGCAAAATTTCAGCATATTCGCACGAAAAGTTTTGGAGTTACAAAAAATTTTCTATTTTCGCTGTAAAACGATGCACTTAAGGGGGCATCTTATATCTCAAAAACGTTTTCATTATTAAATATAATCATAACACAACTTTATTTTTGAAACTTAAATATGTAAAGATTTTAAATATTTATATATATAATTAAAACTTTATAAATTAAAGTGGTGTAATATTAATCGATTTATTTTTTTTACGCATCAAGTTTTACGGATTTTAAAATGTAGATCATTACTTTGAAAATAATGTTTAAGGTGCGAAATAATTTAGAATGCTACTACCGACATTTAAAGGCAAGCAGAGAACTTTAATAAGTAAATGTGGAGACGACCCCTTTTCTGTCGAAAACACAAAATGTCAAATATCTTCCAATCTATTAATGATATATTAACCAAAATTAATAACCTGGATTTTTTCATGCGAAATTTATTTATGGCAACAAAAAAGGGTGTTGTTATTGAGAATTTCGACATTAGTGCCATTTTAAATATTAGACGATCCCTTACGAGAATTCCAACCTTAGAACCTTTTAGTATACGTTATTTACTGTAGAACAGTATCTTTAGTTTTAAAAAGCAATTATTAGCCGCGAAATAATGCTGGGAGGATCGTTTTTTTTTTCGCGACTGTACATTTAATTATAGCAACGATAATGTGCATAAGAAAAACCCATTGAATATCGTTGTAACGTACTTTTGTATAAATATAGTAGTTAAAGAATGAAACGTATTGACAAAAATACGTTTAAGAATATTGTTAAAATTTATTAATATGACAGAAAAATTGCACGGAAATCAAACAGGTATCACTGTGAAGCTAATGTTTTGGATTTTAAAGTGGTGTAAGAATAGTTCATATGCGATAATATGCTCCAAAGGTATTGGGGGGAAAATTTCGAATATTTTTTAAATAAAAATAATAATTAAAATTTGAAAAAAAAACATATTCTAGTGAGACTCTACTACTTGGAAAATAGTTTCTCTCAGTTTATCTCTCTAAATCCATAAGAAATTGTGATACCTTTTCCTAAGAATGTATTCATTTGTAAAGTCATATCAATGATGCAGTCACTTTTCTATTTTCTTTCTCTTCATCAATAATTTTTCATGGGTTTAATCAATCGCAGGGCCGTATTTATACATTCCTATACCTTAGGTCAAAGCAACTAATTCTGCGCCTCCCCGCTCAGCAGGGGGGAGGATTTATACATTCCTATACCCTAGGTCAAAGCAATTAATTCTTCGCCTCCCCACTCAGCGGGGGGGGGGGAGGATTTATACATTCCTATACCCTAGGTCAAAGCAACTAATTCTGTGCCTCAACCCTGGTGCATTCACCGCAGCTATGGAGATAGTCAACGTAAATGTGTCGTCAGTATGGATGTGCTTCAAAAACAGTATTTTATATGGCCTTTTCAAAATGGTACTAAAATTTTCAAATATCTTATTTTAATTTCTTTTAAATTTTTGCCCTATGATTTTTGCGTCGGAGGCAATGGCCTAGGTTAACCCTATAGGAAATTTGGCCCTGATTAGTTGGCTTCTGCAAAACAATTATCTCGTTAAATTATTATTTTCACCTGATAAGTGGACCTAAGATTATCTTTAAATGTCTTTATGAGAACGAAATTTACTGATTTTAAATTTGAATTATGTTTTATTTAGTTGTCCTTTTGCTTAATGAATTTTGTTTCTGAACTCATTATATGAGGGTAAGTCATTAAGTAAGTCACAAAAGATAAGGAAAAAAATTACCATGATAACCACTTGGAAACAATTTTATTTTTCAACATAGCCTCCACCAATTATCTCATCCTTTTATCAGAGCCCCAATTCCAGAAGCATAAAATTCTTTGGGTTGCTGTCTCATCCACAGTAGAACTTCGTGTTCAACGTCGTCATCATCTCATAGCCGTCATATAAAAATCTCTTGAGGCTAAGTCTGGTTTGTATTGCTACAGCATCCAACTTACAGCCCAGACTTAGACCCAAGCGAATTTCATCTTTCGACGACGATGACGATGAGATGATGACGACCTTCAACACGAAGTCCTACTGTGGATGAGACAGCAACCCAAAGAATTTTATGCAGCTGGAGATTATGTTGAAAAATAAATTGTTTCCAAGTGATTATCATGGTAAATTATTTTTTTTCTTATCTTCTGTGACTTACTTAATGACTTACCCTCGTAATATGACCAAAGTGGAGCCTGGGTTTAGTTAACATCCTTATCTTGTTTATGATCTGGTTGGTAATATGATTAAAGCAGGTTAGAAGGCACAAATTCCGGAATAAGACTAGTGTATTTATTGTATGCGATATTCCCTACTGCCAAATGTCAAATTAGAAAGAGTATCTGCAACCTTTTGCCAGGTGAACGTGCATGCAACAAAAAATCTTCCTGATTATGTATTTGTCTTTCTTCAGTCGCCGTTAGGGTACACGACACTAACCATTCAATTTAACTGCAATCTATTGTTGCAAAGCTAACAAGTTGTTCCCCTGAGATGCTAATCTTGGCGCCCTTGGAGAGAGATTTGGCGACCATTATGGCGACAAAAGGAATTTTCTAGAAAGATCTTGAACTGTCAACCTATTTCTACTGGCTTCATGAACTTCCTGGAGATTATGTCACTTCCTTAGTAATGACTTCACTTCCTGTTGAAAAAGTATAAGAGCTAAGAGGAGTTAGTTGTATTTTGATCAGCAAGCAAGCTGGTGAGCTAACAAGAAACCTTTGAGCGCTGTGTTGAGATTTAATGGTAATCTCGGTTGTGAATTTTTACAAGTGCTGTTTTAATACTTGTGCTACGTTTCTTTGCTTAGAATAGTTGTAAAATAAACAACTTCATTCTTTTTATATCCTGAATTTTGGACTGCATTCACGTACACCCACAAGATTTTGTCATATTCAGTCACACTAATCACAACGCAAAAGAGCCGACAGTTGAAAGATCAACATTGCTTCTTGAGATAATTATATCATAAACAGTGACTTTTCTTTATTCAAGTTATTAATCTAATAAAAACTCATGAAACAACTTCTGTATATTGAAATGTAACATGAAAAATGGATAATTCTTGGCTTTTGCATAAAAAAGTTGAGAAAGAAAAGAACAATACTGGACTAATATAGTCGAAATCTTTCAAATGAGAAAATAATTTACAAGTCTCAAAAAATTGACATAACAATCAGTTTTAAAGATTATTTGCAACTGATTGAAATGAATGATGATTAATATGAAATAAAAACACAACAATTAAAATATAAAGAAAAAATCATTCGGAATAATGGAAAACATGCGTCTGCAAAAATTCCGCAACGATAATTCACATTTGAGCACATTTTTGAAAATTTCAAATAATATTAAACGTGAGATAATTAATTCTTAAATAAGAACAGCTGAACAATTACTTGTAGTGATGCCGAAAAAGTAAAATATAACTTAATATAATTAAGTAACAATAATTTAAAACAATTATTCATGAAATCTGGCAAAGAAATGTTATTTTCAATACGAATTTTAACATTTCGATGTAAAAATGTCAGAATAATCATATTTTACAGTTATTTTTATAATTAAAACACTCAGATAATGAGTATTAAAATGCTTGACAATCAACAGAAGGTTATTTTTCATACTTTTAAATTTTTGAAAAGCATCTGTCATGCCTTTTTTAAATGGATTCGAGCAATATTTTTCAATTGCGCTGTTTACTACGACACCACAAAAATATCATTAATTTAATCCTTAACGGCAGTGCATTTTTCGCAGACGATACCAATAAATAATTTCGTGTTGCCAACCTTTTCTCATTAAATCACTGCTTTATTTCTCACCCTTTAAAAAATAAAGAGCACGGGACATCTTTTTGTTTTTAAAACTTCATAAATTGTGTCGTCTTGATTAATTATTCATATTTTTAACGCACTATCTGGACTGTAATATGTTTTCCATTAACTCGAGATATTTAAATACTTTCCTCACAAAAGTTTCAAGAGGACTTTTTAACGATAACTAATTCTTCTTCGCAACGAACTACAAAATAATTCTTTAAAGCAAACAGTCTTCCTTTAAAACTGGATGATGTATAACTAAGCAAGTTTACTAAGATTAAGAAATTTTCTATTTAATTTTTGTCTTCGAAACTTAAATCAGTTTATTTAATAGTCACAGTTATTTTTTACTCTTCATTGCCTTTTTCATTCGAATTTGTATTTTCTCGGAAAAAAGGAAGAGCTGTCTAATTATCGACAATACATGGGAAAAGGATGTAATTATATTGACGTATAAAGTTTCTGTGGTATATCAATAAAATCTGGGGATTAAACAAAAGAATATCTACTAGGACTTTTCAAAGGGAGTAATAAAAAAATTCTTAATATATCCAGTCAATTGTTAATACTTTTTTAAATTTCTGAAAATCTGTTCAGCGTTCGAAGCTTCAATCAATGCTATTTTCTGAAAGAGTTATGAGTTTTGAGCGAGTTATTTGATTTTTTGGATTTTTGGGGCATCCGCAGTTTATTATTTTGAATTTTCATTTTTATATGAAGATTACAAGATAATATTAACTTTTGCTAATGAACACATAATGAATTTGAAAATCAAATAGCTCTAAAAGATTTAAAAGAAGGACAAACTACACCTGTACATCGTTAAAAAAGCAACGCCACCTATCTGAATTTTCTGAAATTTCAATGAGGAAGAAAAAAAAATTTATTTTCTCACAACCAATAACGAATATTTCTGCTTTCATTTTCACAACTCTTATGAACACGCGGTATTATGATCTTATCGGACGTTAGGATTTGATTAATCTCCACAATTTTATACTTTACAGAGTAAAAATAAAATTTTCTATAGTCTTCTACAAATAATAATTTTTATGTGTCTCTTTATTGAGGTTAATAGGCAACTGTCAGAAGTGCTCTGGTTCATTTTACTCGCCTTGGATCATTCCTTGCACAAATAAAATGAGTTATACGGTTTCAATTATCAGCAATTATATTTTCTCAAGTAAAACTTTATGAATTTCAAAATCAAATAGGGCTACAAGATTTAAAAGGAGGACTAACTAATAAAAAATTATGTTCTAAAATTGATAAAGTCTTTTCGCCATCAGTGGTAATTCATAAAAAGAATTCCGCCAAGTGAAAAGTTTAATTTACTCCAAACAATAGAAAATTATAAATGCTAAAAACAATAGAAAATTAAAAAATAAAAAAATTAGAAAAAATATGAAACAGAAGAAGTAATCAACGATGATAACAATACACCCCTTTGCGCGCCAAACGCAGCAGCATCCAGTGATTGCATCATTCATTTTACTACAACTAACCAACCCATCACTAAAGAATTAACCAATAAAAATTCCCCAATTGTAAAATAGCCAAAACACATAAAAGAAAAAAATAGAAAACAATTGATTGCTTCTTCTGTTTCATATTTTTTCTAGTTTTTTTTTCTTTTTTAATGTTTTTTTAATTTTTTAATTTTATATTGTTTTTAACATTTTTAATTTTCTATTATTTGTTTCTGTATTTATTAGAATATGCTACATATGCGCCATTCTCCATAATATAAAGGGTTTAATTAGTTTTTAATTAATTCAAGAAAAGTTTCTTAATAATATGTTAAATTTTATTAATTGTAACTGTTAATTTCCTCCAGTTTTATTTTCTCGTGTACTAAGTACACAAAAAGAAAATATTATGATCACGAAAATTCTAGATTCGAGAAGGATTTTGATTAATCTCCATGTTTTATACTTCACAGAATAAAAGAAATTTGTTCTACATTGATCTACAAAAAAGTTTTGTGAGTCTCTATGTTGAAGTTAATAGGCCAGTGGCTGAAGATTTTTGGCTCATTTTATAAGCCTTATACCATTCTTTGCAAAAAGAAAGTGAGTTAAACTACTCCAATGATCAGCAATTTCTATTGCCTCAGATAAAACTGTGTCTCTGCACATATGCATTATATATTCACATATTTGATTTCTGTTTGTTCAGCACGTGCGTAGTTTTTTCGGTTTTAGGTTTATCCAATGATGATACAAACACAAGAGACAGACATTGATATAATTCCGTGTTTTAACTATGTGAAGTATAAAACGTGCAGATTTATAAGAAGCCTTCTAGAATCGAGATCATTTTGGCGATTTCAAAGTTTTTTTTATGTACACTTAATACATGAGAAAATAAAAGTAGAATAAATTAAATTTTTCACTTAGTAATTACTAATATAGTCACCTTAAAAATTTAAGGCTGCAACTTCTTATTAACAGCAACTTTCTTTTAAATCGTTTAGAGATATTTTTTACAAGTTCATAATACTTACACTAGCACAAATTTACCTTTCTCCTTTTCCAACTATCTATGCTTGGTCAAAGGTGCTTTTTCCTTGTAAACCCCGAATGTATGAAATTTTATGAGAATAATTTAACTATGCATTGAATTTATGGCCATCATCAGATTTCAGTTCTACATTTAAATATGTACATTATCCGAAAGCATTTACATCAATCAAATTATTTCCTTGCTGACTGCATCATCATTTGTTTTTGTTCTATAGCGAAGAAATAATTCAGTGTAAACTAGAAATAGAATCAAGTAACTGTAGTATCAAAAGACAAAATACTTAAAGTGACATACGACTCTTAAACCTCGAAAAAATAGGGGGAAAACTGTCAAATTCGATACATTATATCTTTAAAACAATGTAATTCAAAAATTGACTTTTTTCCCTAGAAAAATATCTATTCTTTCTCATATAGTGCACACATTTTCAAACCTTTATATTGGTATTAATTTATTTGAGAGAGTAATAAATATGGTATAATTTTTGAGAAGAAATGAGATAGTCACCTTGCGCGTGTGCTTACGAATAAAATATTGGTTTAAACACAATATTTTGGGTATCTAAGTAATCCAAACAGTCTGTTTAAGAAACTGAACCACAATTTGATTTCTATTTTATATACGAATTTAAAATTAAATGTTAAAAATAGTTAAAATTTGAACTTTTCTTACCCCCCAAAAAAACTTCTTTGGAGAACATATGTACAAAAATTGTGGTCCAATTTGTAGAAAATAGCACAAGACATATTCAGTAAAAATTTTATGTGAAAATATTCAATAGTTCTTGAGATATTGTACGCGCAATATAGAGAAAAAAAACACATTTTGAGATATGGCGCATTAAATATATGGCTATTTTCGATGTTTACTGTGAACAGCTGATACATTTTCCTTCATAACTTTCATAATTATGGGAATTTTTAACGCAGATAGTTTTAAATTGTTCAGAAAAGATGGAGGAATAATATATATTTTTTAATGAAATCGAAAATTTTCTAGGTTTAACAGTCGTATATCCCCTTAAGGTATCCAATATTATCAAAATGATGACATTATCAAAAAAAAAGTAATGACTTAATTTTTTAGCCTGTTTAACCAGCTTTCTAAAATTGTCTCACTTTTTACTTTACGTGAATTACAAATGGAGTTACAGCTGTTTTATTACCGAACTGTAATCATTATTTTATATTGCATAAAAACTTTAAATGTGTTTTCTGAGAAATGATATTTTTGAGGAAGACTGTCGACCGTAACAATGATTTCTCAAAAAGTTATTCAAGTATTGATATGAAATTTTCTGAGATTGTTTTCTGTAATATGTTTGATGTTTTCCCTCTAAAGCCTAAGATAAATTTTAAAATCATGTATTATTTTTAAGTGCTTAAATATAAACGAAAAGCATTTTTTGTGAAAAATTACCAGTTTAGTAATTATGTTCAGCTATATCTCAAAACTATGTTGAAGTACAAGAAATATTTTAGAGCATGACACAGATAACTGTCATAAAAATGTACTCCTACAAGGAGTTATGTATATTTAGAATACGATTTTGTCTATGGCTGTTAGCGTAAGGCAAATATTTTAGTCATTTTTTTTCAAATTTCTCAGTTTTTTTAAAAAAATATTATTTTGAAAGCCTAATTTTACAATATTTTAATAGTTTTAAAACATATGCAGTTGAAAAATAACATTAACAAATACATATAAGTCATTCTTCAAAAAAAAAAAAAGGCTCCGAAGACGAATAGTTTGTAAGTCATTAATATATAAGTACCGGGACAAATTCCTACGACGGATACTACCAAATGTCATAAATTCCTATTTAGAAATCTACCAATTCCTCTTTAACCCTAACAAATCTCTAAAACAAGAGACAAAAAACTCTCCCTCAGTCTGACAAAACGGCCGTAAACTGAAATTTCGTTAGCTTCACTTCACTTCCTCTCAGGGGATGGTCAAAGTGACAGCTGCAGAATTACGGCCAATCCCGAGGCGGCGAGGTAGTTGCGGTTGTAAGTATAGGTAGAATTTCCTTGAAGGGTTTAATGGAGAAAGAAGGAGAACGGCGTCTTGAGCAAGATGCTCGAAACCCATGGGCAACTATATTTGGCCTGTTAACGTGTGTACAGCCCAAACAACCTCTACATCCGTGCAAATAACGTGGTATACAAAAGTGTATCATCATAGATAAACAATTTACATAATTATATCAGGATACATGTACAGTACACTCCTTTCAGCCGTCCAATTAAGTATTATCAACCATCAGAACTTTTCCTTTCCCCTTTCAAAATGCAACAAAACATTTACATTCGTGAATTAAAAAAAAATAATAATTCAAATTCTTCGCGCACGAAGTCGCTGGTAACAGCTAGTAATTTAATAAAATAGACCGAATAATATATAAGAATTTTAAAAATACACATGAAAGTCTATGGCATGCCAAAACCATTCATAACAGTTAAGGAAAACCTTTCACAAACTAAGAATAACTAAATATAAAAATAATTAAAATGAAAGATAATAAAAGAAACTAAACAAAGAATAACAATTGAAACTAGACTTGAATTAAATTAAAAATTATAGATAAAATATATAGTATGGCATACAAAATATTATTTGTAATGAGAAACTTACAGTAATAAATGCAATAAGAATGACTAAATAAGAATAATAAAGATACGTAAGAATAAAATATGAGTAAGTATTCATGATAAAAATATATAAAAGATAACATTCAAACAATCGGAAACTCCAGAGTTATGAGTTTACGAACTATGTTTGAAAAGTTTAGAAGTCATGAACAGTCTTAAAATTTTAAAAGTACTTTCCATGTAAAAACTTTAGATGCACTGTAAAGGAATAATTCATTAATTTTTTTTCTGTAGCAATCTCTATATAAAGTTTTTTAAATAATTTGTGTCGTGTATGTTTAAGGTAAAATGAAACGGGATGTTCGACTTCCAGAAGTGATCTAAATACATTATTACATACATAACTTACTCACATTATTTAAATTTTACTAAACCGCATAAAAACCCTAATTAGAATTTGATAAAGTTAATTACTGAAACTGAGGTATTGAGAACAAATGTGGACCAATAAACAATTCAAATAATTCATTTTATGAACCGTTTGGCAAGTGCTTATATTGGGTACTAGCAGTACGCGTACGGCGTTGCCCGTGACTTCAACAAAATGGGGGACGGGGTAAAATACCCACAATGACACGAAAAAGTTTTGAAAACAAAATCAAAACAAAAGATACACATTATTGATTTTCCCGCTTATTTTTCTCTTGACAATGACGCGAATGTAATGACGTTAACAGTCGGAAGGAATCGGATTGTAGAAATGCATGCTGGAAGTGAAAGCATATGACGTCACCTTCCGCGAGGAAGGTCACGCACCAGAAATTGAAATTGCAAGAGTTCTTTCTGGGACCGTTCGGAGAAACTCTCGCTGTTAAATCTCCCTAGCAAAGAAACTGTTTGAACTGATCAGGGAAAAAGTAATTAAAAAAACGGAAAAAAGATATTTTATCCATTCTTGTTTTAAATCCGATAGAAACGTTCTAGTCATAAGCTGAAAAAAATGAAAATCATAGAGATGTTAGAACGTCAGATGCGAGAATTTGAAGAAATCCTTATCAAAAATTACCATAAAAGTAACTATTTTTCAAAAATTTCTCAAAATTCAGTAAATTACGTTAGACGCACGAAACAAACTTCATTAGAACGGAAATTGTTTCTTCTTTCCGATGGTGTATCTCTTTTTTTCCTACAATTCTCCCAATCCGTTCTATTCAGAAATTAGCGCAAAAAAATCACCAAAAACAATAAAAAATATTCAATAAAAATTTTTCTAGAAACAAATTTAAAGTTTGGGCTTCGAGGTGCATTGAGTCACCATTACAACTACCTGTGTGCCAAATTTCCTGGCTGTGAGTGCGATAGATTCGTCTGGACATCGCGCGCAAGCACGCACGCAAACATTTCCTTTTATAAGTATAGATAAGGCAGCAAAGACCCTTTTGATTTTGAGAGGAAACATATTTTTTAACTCAATATGATGCCTAGATTAATTTAGAGAAAATTTTGTGCAGGTCCCTTCTGGTTCTCAACACCACTAATTGCATAAAATATTTCCAAGAGCAAATTTTAAAAAGCAGATGAAATTAGTTTTTAATTTACTTTTGTTACATTTCGCAATTTTATTTTTGTCCTGAAGACCAAAATTATTGAAAAATTATTTTGCTTCTGAAATGTTGCTCTAATTATTTTAGTATTAAATTAAACAATTACAATATTTATTCACACATTTTGTTTCAACGCTTGCGGAACATCTCCATTACCAAAATGGAAAGTTATCGAATGAATGCTTATTTTCGGCAGTGAAATTAATAGATCTCAAAGAGGATTATTCATCGTTTTGCAAGGCTCGCAAAGCTTGTTTTATTATCTACTGCGGCCTGTCAGCAGCGGCCTAGCGAATTTAAATGGCGCCTGGGGCGTAGCATGATTTTCACCCCAGTCGTATTTATGGTTTGGCAGTAGGAATTGACCTCCGAAGCATGGTATTATTTTTCTCCCCTTTCATCACTTTACCGCACACAGAAACGAAACCAGAGGCCAGCGTGAATTACTTTGTAGAACATTGAATTGTAAAATTGTCTGTAAGTGGTTCAAATGTGGTCATTGTTGCTTATGAATTTCAGATATTAAGCAACATTATTAAAATTGTATGCATTTATTTACATTTTAATTTATTAATATATATATATTAAATATATCAATGAATTAAATGTTATATTATTTAATTAAAATTAGATTCTATTAAATTATTATTATTTCAATTAAAATTTAATTGATTATTTAAATTTTAATTATAATTATTATTAATTGTTTATTTATGTTCTATGCAATTGTAGAGCTTTCTTTAGAATTCTAGCTGGTTGATTTTGGAATATTCTTTAAGTGTGTAAATGCTGAACCCCAGAAGTCGTGGACAAGTTCTCTACTCTCTTGTCTTACGGGTTGTTTCGGAATACTAAATCTACTTTATTGTTAAATCGAATTCTTCATCTTCGTCACAACAATTAACTTTGAAAAAGTGGCATTAAACAAGCTAAAAATGTGCCTCTATCGCGCCGTTTAGACGGCTGGGTCATTTATATCTCCCATGAACCACCGTCCAGTCTACTTCCGGTCATCGAAATGTAGAGCGTAGCATAATTTAATGGACTGAATCAAACCGACAAAAATAATAAGTTGACACTTTAGTATAACTTATTTTGTACCAAAAAGACATATACAGAATTCGGTACCAAATGAAACCATACAGGGTTACAATTATTGAGCTATATGAATTAAAAAATAAAATTGTCAAAAACTACTGAGTTGAAAAATTTTATTCAAATTTTAAAAGTAACTCAGACATTCGGATTTAGTTTATGACAGGTTCGATATGCTTGCCATCCATGGCTATGATGTGGCGCAGACGAAGGGCAAAATTCAGCAAAAAATGTCAGAAGGGTCGAGACATCGACACTCATCTTTTCAATCACATTTTTGATTGTTATAACAGTTGGACAGGCTGTCTTCAGCTCGTACTCGGTCTGTTATTGCTCGAAATTTTCTTTGAGCCGCAATCGGGCTGTTATTGCTCGAACAGTAGGCCTTGGCGATCGATATACGCTCAGAACCGCTGTATTTCGACATTTTCAACGAAAATGAACAACAACAATAAGAGTGCGCATGCTTTAAAAAATCCCGACATGTCCTGCATTCAACCGCCAAGTTTTAACTGAATCTCGCCAACGGTTCAAGAGTTATCGAGGTTTTTTTTTCATGTAACTCAATAATTATCAACCTGTACATAATACAAAACTTTTACGATATATTTTCGATTCGTAAAAATGCTGTAACTTGCGTTATGTTTCATGGGAAAAATAATTTAACATCGGATTTTATAATTTTACATTTTATTAACAGTTACAGAGGAATATAAAATGGCAAAGAGAACACATTATAGAAAAGATGTTTTATTATTATAATTATTAGATGCACGCTTTACATGATGTTTGTAGTAATATAAAAAGTTATTTTATATAATTAATGCCTATTCAAAGTTTTGTTCTGTTCGTATTAAGATATTTAATTGCAATTAAATGATTTTAATAAAATGACATAATAAAATATGATCTAATTAAAAAGAAATTAATAAACTCGAAAGTTGTTTTGTTCTTAGTTGTTGCATACAGCTGTTTTGTTTCGAGGACGTTGCCAGGCAATGGAGATGAAAAAAATGTTTTTGGATTCGATGTACTTAACCTATGGATATGTTGTAGAATTAAATAGAATGTAAATAATTTTTAAAGTTAAGAAAAATATTTGTTTGTTGTGCAATCCCAGAATAAATGTGTTGTTAGACTAAAATAAAAACGTCTCCCTCCGTTATCAAATGTTTGCAATACACACAATACATACATTATCAAGAATTACGTAAAGATAAAAAATTATAGCTTGATAAGCTACGAACAACACAATTTTTCAAAACTAAATTTTAATCTTGAAATTTCCACATACCCAACACACTTTTATAACGCCTTGAAAAATTACAGTTTCTTATTTATTTATTTTATTTTTAGTTTAGGCCAAGTTTGCGTGCCTATATGTAAGATGACTTTTTCACGTTAATTACGTTGTCTTCTGAATTTTTGGCGGAGTAAAGAATTTTTTATTGCGCGACCAAAGTTTTGTTCGAAAATAATAACGTAAAGAATAATAAATAACCAGAAAGAATATTCTGAATTTAGAATAAGTGAATTTTAAAAAATAAATTGTTGTCCCCGTTAACTAACAGAGAAAAAAAATCCGTCTTCTTTCTAAAATTAACCGCTGTTTGCAAGTTATAAACATAATTATATGCTTATAAAATATGCAATAGAAAAGTAAGGATAATTTTGTTTATAAAAGTTTACAAGTCAAGAGGAAAATGCTTATTTAAAAAATCTGCGTCTCACTATTTATTTTTATGAAATAAATGTCTGCTGTTCATTAATTTCTATTGCTTTGTTGTGAACAAAATACGAAAAAAAATTTATTGCAATCGTTAAAAAAAATCGATATCGAGATGTTGATGAATTACCACGACTTAATACTCCTTAAGTTCATAAGAACTTTTTGAATCAATTCTGTCTATCTGTGAGCACGATAACTTTGAAACGAATCCAGCCAGAAAAACAAAATTTAGAATTTGATCGTTACACCAACACCGTTGATCTGTAGATAATTTTGAATAAAATTTGGCACATGGAAGTCCGTTTTCCTGCGCGTCCGTAGACATCTATCTAAGAATTTATTTTTCCAAAAAAATTTAATTATGATAACAAGACAGGTATTTAATTTCAAACAAAAATTAAATAATGATAACGAGACA